>JBBPBX010003207.1:29779-56317 GCA_038048925.1 Garcialebias charrua | reverse complement strand
AGATGATGGCTGCGGGAGGGGTCAGATTTTTTGGACCCGAGTGCAACTCTACCGGACATCCAGCAATTAAAGTAATTATGTAAATAACCCAAGTATGACAATGGTCTGTTACAAATTATTTATTTTGTTGCATTGAATCATAAATGCAATGAACATGTTCCAAACAAAACTCTCCCACCCTCCCAAATGGACAGGACATCAGTGCTATGACTGAGTGTGTTACAGACTATATAAACTTTTGTGCAAACAACACCATCCCCATCAGAACAGTGAGATGCTTCCCCAGTAACAAACCCTGGATCACCACTGACTTGAAGGAACTGCTAAACCAGAAAAAAAAGAGCCTTCAGGGAGGGAGACAGGGAATTATTGAAGAGTACACAGAAGCAACTAAAAGTCAAAATCAGAAACAACAAGGAGGTGTACAAGAAGAAGCTGGAGAGCAAGCTCCAGCAGAATAATATCAGAGCGGTGTGGTCAGGGATGAAAAAGATCACAGGCTTCAAGCAGAAGGAGGATCAGAAGGATGGAAGCCTGGACAGAGCCAATGAACTGAACACGTTCTTCAAATAGGTTCAGTTCAGGAACAAGCTCAGCATCCTCCTCTCTTCACAAGCCAAACAGACATACCACTTTCCTTTGACCCAAGGTTGTCCTGTCGCACCTCAAATACCTGTATTGTACCTACCACCTCAGTCATGGACCCTTCTTCTTCTACATGTTGGTCTTCAACCAAATCAGAAGATGCTGATGCCTCCTTTGCCTCCCCCCTCTGCGTCTCCAGAAGTCAGGTGAGGAAGCAGCTGGAGAGAATAAGGCTGTAGGTCCAGATGGTGTCAGTCCCAGAGTCCTGAAGGTCTGTGCAGAGCAGCTCTGTGGGGTTCTGCAGCTCCTCTTCAACCTTAGCCTGACCCAGGAGAAGGTTCTAGTGTTGTGGAAAACATCCTGCCTTGTTCCAGTACCAAAGATAACTCGCCCATCAGTCCTCAATGACTATAGACCTGTTGCCCTGACATCCCACATCATGAAGGTCCTAGAGAGACTTCTGTTGGTCCACCTGACTAAACAAACAAGCACATATCAGGACCCACTGCAGTTTGCTTATCAGCGTGGACTTGGAGTTGAAGATGTCATCATACACCTGCTTCAGCAAACTCCCTGTCATCTAGAAAAGGCAGCACTATGAGAGTCATGTTCTTTGATTTCTCCAGTGCATTTAACACAATCCAGCCTGATTTACTTTGTCAGAAACTCCAGAAGACTCAGGTGGAGGCCTCAACAATCACCTGGATCAAAGACCACCTGACAAACAGAACACAGTTTGTGAGACTGAAGGGTTGTGCGTCTAACCAGGTGGTCAGTAGCTCAGGAGCACCACAGGGTCCTGTACTCTCTCACCATTCATTTCATTCTGTACACCTCAGATTTCCAGTACAAAACAGACTCCTGTCATCTGCAGAAATATTCAGAGACTCTGCAGTGGTCAGGTGTATCAGAGATGGACAAGAAGCTGAGTACAGTACAGGGAACTGGTGGACCACTTTGTGATATGGTGTGGAAACAATCATCTCATCTTGAATGTGAACAAAACAAAGGAGATGATTGTAGAGTTCAGGAGAAACAGGAACAGGTCCAACACGATTTCCATCATGGGAGAAGAAGTGGAGGTGATGGAGAAGTATAAATACCTTGGGGTTCACCTGGACAACAGACTGGACTGGAGATGCAACAGTGAAGCATCTACAAGAAGGGTCAGAGCAGACTGAACTTCTTGAGGAAGCTGAAGTCCTTCAATGTTTGCAACAAGATGCTGCATATCTTCTACAAGTCTGTTGTATCTGCTGGGGTAGCAGCACCAGAGCAGGTGACTTAAAAAATATCAACAAGCTCATAAAGAAGGCTGGCTCAGTTCTGGGGACTCCTCTAGAACCTTTGGAGATAATTGTATCTAGAACCTTTGGAGATAATTGTATAAAGAAGGATTCTTCATAAAATGAAGAACATTATACACAACCCTCAGCATCCTCTTCATCAGACTGTCATACAACAACAGAAGCCGTTTTCGCATTAGCCAGCCCTCCCCGGCTCTCCCCGCTTCTAACCCGGGTTCGGCGTGTTCGCATTTACCTTTTCCGCCAGGGATCCACCGTTGTTCTGGAACCATCTCCACCGTGGTTCTATCGGGCCGGGCCCCACGGAACCAGTTTGACGTCATGTACTGCTCACATTTGATTCGTTGTTTAAAGCAGGGGCGGGACTCATTCAAACAACCTCAGCGCGAGGGTTGAATTTCATTCAAATTTAACTACAGAAACCCCTAAAACAATTGTTAGCTGAATTAGTTTTTCTGAGTTAAATTTTTGTTAATAACTGATCACAAATCAGCTTATGTTACAACGTAAATAACCACGAAGTGCGCACCCATTCCCGCCTTTCAGCGCGACTTGAATGTCATTAAAATATAACTAATATTGTCTAACTGTTGCGCGCCCAGGGTTTTAAAATATAACTAATAATCTCTAACTCCTTTGCGCAGCTAGAATGTTAAGAGCGGTGAGTCCTTCATAAGCAACGTGAACTCCCAAAAAAAACAATCCGCCGCCGTGGCTTAGAGGTTTAATCCTCTTGTACCTTGACCAGACGAAGCGGGTTCGCGTCCCACCTGGGACAAGGTTTTTTTTTACGTTTGTCTTTTATTGGAGTAAATAAAAAGGAGTTTGTTTGGTAAATAAAAAGGAGTTTGTTTGGTAAAATGCTTAACAAAACTCCTTTTTATTTACTCCAATAAAAGACAAACGTTAAAAAAAAAACTTGTCCCAGGTGGGACGCGAACCCGCTTCGTCTGGTCAAGATACAAGAGGATTTAGCCTCTAAGCCACGGCGGCGGACTGTTTTTTTTTTTGGGAGTTCACGTTGCTTATGAAGGAATCCCGCTCTTAACATTCTAGCTACGCAAAGGAGTTAGAGATTATTAGTTATATTTTAAAACCCTGGCTGCGCGCAACAGTTAGACAATATTAGTTATATTTTAATGACATTCAAGTCGCGCTGAAAGGCGGGAATGGGTGCGCGCTTCGTGGTTATTTACGTTGTGACATAAGCTGATTTGTGATCAGTTATTAACAAAAATTAAACTCAGAAACACTAATATATATATCCAGCTAACAATTTTTTTTTAGCGGAGTCTCCTCTCTTAAAACACGAATACTCCACCCACGTGAAGAGAGCACCCCACCCACTTCCAGAGAACTGCCCACCCACTTCAAGGCGGCTCTGCGGAAAATGCGTAATGAACGCGGGTGGCTCTGGGCCACCCAGGGACGAGCTGGACTGGGGAGGGCTGGCCAATGCGAAAACGGCTACAGTGTCTTCAGTCAGAGGCTTCTTCAGATCCTCTTTAAGACAAGAGATCCTTCTAAAAAAAAGTTAAGTCTGGTCCTCTGGACATTAAAAAAAAAAAGCAACACTTTGTTTTGTTGGGGTTTTTTTATGTCTAGAAGACCAGACTTAACTTTTTTAGATTTTTCTACCTGGATTATTGAGCATGCATCAGGGTACAAGAGATCCTTCCTGCACACAGCCATCAGCATCTAGAACAACTCTTTAAAGGTGCTATGTGTAACTTTCTGTAGAGCGCAGAACTTAGAAATATTTTCAACAGGCAAAGCATTCTGATCCCTCCCCCTCAGAGCCATATATGGCTCTGCTCCCCCTTGCCCTGCTGAAATTCAAATTCAAGCTCTGTTTTTATTGGCTGGTTACAAACTCTGTTTTTATTGGCTGGTTAACGGCGGGTCACTCTGTGTTTTTAGTGTTTTTATAAATGCTGATAGAGAAGCAAGGGGACTATAGTTTTTTTCAGAGATTACTTTGTCTAACATCAGTCTGTCAGTAGATAGTGACAGAGTGAAGAAATATGTTAAAAATATATTGTTAGAAAAGTTACAGACTGCATTACAAAGTTACATAGTGCAGCTTTAAAGGTCCACTGACATCATCTTACAAATTTGCATGAAATGCTAGAAGATATTAGGCATGTAACGGTTGTAGTGGCTGTACCGAACCGTTTCGGTACACCACGTTCGGTTCGGTCCACCTGCGTACCGTTTCGGTTATTTTTTCACTCATTAAACGTTCTTAACAGGGGAATATATGCACCGCGGAACAAAATTTCCTGGGCGCGTTTCAGCACGGAGCTATTATCGCGCGGCACGCGCAGCATTTAGCCGTTAGCATCTTGTGCGGTCTCCTGTTTGTGAACGTTATAGCTTTCTTGTTAAAAGACGAGCTCACATTCAAAGCTGTGTGGACTTTGTTTCATGAAGACTCTGCAGCAACACGTCTAACGTGAACACGCTGGAAACTATGTCATCCGAACGTGAACGAAGAAACATCAGCTGTTGCTGAAACAGCGCTAACAGCTGCTGCATTAAAACTACTTCATCAGGTAATCAGAGCGGTCCAGAGCAATAACACAAGCTGTATGAGTTTTTAAATCTCTGAATCTGTCTGAACGTTGTTATATGCGCAGGCTTTAAAGTTACTGAGCGTCGCTATGAGACATTCATCACGTCAACACTTCAAAAAGTTCAGCTCTTTATGAAAAAACTAACTGATGTTGTCAACAAGCCCTGGACCAGATTAAAGCCCTGCCATGATGATGAAGAGTGAGCGATTCAACCGTTCAAGAGGTATTGTTCTTTTATTATTATTATCTAAATAATCTTTTTTTTTTATCATAATCTTGTTTTTTTTAACCTCTTTTGTTTTTTATTTCCAGTCTGTGACAGAGGTAGCTGCTTTCTCTTCCACTTCAGGGAAATCCACCTGCAGCTAAGAAGTGTGTGATGACTGAACTGAACTCTGAACTTTTCCAGGACCTGTCCCACCAAGAGGAGGTTGTGAGTACAGTAATGAGGACAAATACAGCCACACTGCTGCTACTGGACAAAAACTTGATTACCGTAAACACCGGTGTATAATACGCACTTTTATTGCTCATTTGAATGTCATGCGTATTATACACCGAAGCGTATTATCTACAGATTTTTCTGATTTATTTCCAAATATTGGCCAAAGCGTATTATACACCGGAGCGTATTATACACCGGTGTTTACGGTAGTTGACTGTTGATTTTTTGTACAAAATAAAGATTTACAAAATGTTTATTTTGAAAATATGCCAAAAATATGTTTGTGTTGTATTGTAGTAATAAATAAAAGTGACCCATTTGGATGATATTTTAAATAAACCGCACTCTACAATAAATAAACTATATGAACAATAATACTAGGGATGCACCGATAAATCGGCCGGCCGATCGATCGGCTCCGATTTCCTTAATTTGGGGAGATCGTGATCGGCCGATCTTTAAACGAGAAGCCGATTTTATCTACCGATTTTATCTGCCTCAGCAAAGGTTGGAAAATCCTGAAAATTTAGGGTGCATTTTGACCTTTTGACACCTGAAAATCGATATCGGCCAAAATCGAAATCGGCAGGTCAGACTTTCTAAAAATCGGTAATCGGCCAGAAAATTGAAATCGGTGCACCCCTAAATAATACAAATCTTGATAAATACAATAACAGTCAGAACCAGAACAATAAGCAGCAACAGACTGTTTACAATCTAACTAATCAAGTTTTTGTCCAGTAGCAGCAGTGTGGCTGTATTTGTCCTCATTACTGTACTCACAACCTCTTCTTGGTGGGACAGGTGCTGGAAAAGTTCAGAGTTCAGTTCAGTCATCACTAGGGATGCACCGATACCGATACCAGTATCGGGTATCGGTTCGATACCACGTGCGTTTACTCGTACTCGTACTCATATAAGGGCTCCGATACTACAGGACCGATACCAGTTTCATTTCATTTCATTGACTATGTAAGAGTTCAAATGTAAAACTTTTTTTTTTTTTTTGTACAAGTTTGGACATTCTTTAAGCCCTGAAAGTATGTCCAAACTTGTACAAAAAAATAAAATATCTCTGCGCGCGCACTGAGCCGTGCGGCTTCAGTGTTCTCCTCCTGTGTGTCTGCTCCTCCTCTGAAGGCTGCTCGCGCTTTGGTCCGCAGGCTGGAGCGCGCGCGCGCTGCGCGTGCACTGTGCCGTGCGGCGAAATGCGTTTACAGTGTCGCCTCTGTGTTTATGGTTGACGCACCGCGGCATTCTCCTCCTGTGTGTCCGCTCCTCCTGAGTCCTCCCTTTCGAGTGACAGAGCGCAAGGTACGTGTTTCAAATGAGCGACCGGAAAAAAGACAGAGCAGGTCTTCTGTGTGTGCGCGCGTGAGCTGCAACAAACTCCGTTGGCTGCAGGACTCTGTGTTGATGTGGGGGGTGCAGCGAATCAAAGCGCAGCCCCCCCACACACACACACTGTTGAACACATAAACAATCCCCCCTCCCCTCCCATCTGACAGAGGCTCCTGCAGGATTGAACGGAGTTCAGTGACAGCTGGGGTGACAGCTGAAATAAGAAGGTTGATTTTCAATCTGGGGAACATGAATAAGTAAAGTTAAATAAAATAATAAAATCTGTAGTTAAATAAAACAGGTTTTTGAGCTGCATGCATTCAACTGGGTCTTGTTGCTCTCTAAACTACAGTAGTTATTGAATCAAGTTACTTATGTAGGTAAACATAGATGTTTAACCCTTTAAAATACACTTGCTTGTTACTTGAAGCTGAATTGTTTAAAAACAGTTTGCACTTTTCAGAGAGCATTTTTAATAAACGTTGGCAAAATGTTACGATTTTATTTGATCAACAACACAAAAAAGTTTCAGGCTCAGGATTTTTTTTAAGTTTAAGCCCTGTACAGATTACCAATACTGTAGTAATGTACTTTGTTTATTTATGTTTGAAGTGTCTAATGAAAATAAACAGTTTAAGTTAATTAGAATGATTTAAAAAAAATAATTAGTACTTGTATCGGTACTTGGTATCGGCAAGTACTTTAATGTAAGTACTTGTACTTGTACTCGGTTTTCAAAAATCTGGTATCGGTGCATCCCTAGTGTATATATATATATGTATGTATGTATGTATGTATGTATGTATGTATGTATGTATGTATGTATGTATGTATGTATGTATGTATGTATATATGTATATATGTATGTATGTATATATGTACAGTATATACCTTGCAGTAGATTTCTATAAATACACATACCCATACCTACAAATATATATACAGTATACATACATATTAGGGGTGTAACGGTACACTAAAATCACATTTCGGTTCGGTTCAACTACAAGGAGGGCTCGGTTCGGTTTATTTTCGGTACAAAAAAAAAAGGACAAAATAAAGACTTACAAAATGTTTATTTTGAAAATATGCCAAAAATACGTTTGTACTGTACAGTATTGTAGTAATAAATAAAAGTGACCCATTTGGATGATATTTTAAATAAACAGCACTCTACAATAAAACTATTTTAACAATAATAAAAATCTTAATAAATACAATAACAGTCAGAACAATAAGCAGCAACAGACTGTTTACAATCTAACTAATCAAGTTTTTGTCCAGTAGCATCAGTGTGGCTGTATTTGTCCTCATTACTGTACTCACAACTTCTTCTTGGTGGGACAGGTGCTGGAAAAGTTCAGAGTTCAGTTCAGTCATCACACACTTCTTAGCTGCAGGTGATCTCTGGTGGATGTCTGTCCCAGACTGGAAATAAAACACAATTTAAAAAAAAAAAAGTTAATAAGATTATGATTTTGAATAAAAAAGATTATTTAGATAATTTTGATTTGATGTTTATTCATTCATTTTAAAAGAACAATACAAAACAGTTTCATCAGATACAAGAATACAAGTAGGATAAAATGAAAGGAGCAGAAAGAAGATGAAATCTTATTATATCTGCCCCTTATTTCACAGTTTGTTCAAACAATGATAACCTTCAAACTACATCACAAAATGAATAACTCTACTTAATTTTTCAACTGTAATACACAAACTACATCACAAAATGAATAACTACTTAATTTTTCTAACTGTAATACACAAACACACTAAGCTACATCATATATAGTTTTTGAGCAAGTCCTTTTTGACCTTTTTCTTAAATGTATACATTGATTTTGCATTTTTAACATCACTCTCCAGAACATTCCACAGATAATATAATATAATAAAAGAACAATACCTCTCACTCATCTCTCACTCATCATTAGGGCAGGGCTTTGCTCCAGGTCTTGTTATCAGTTTAGTTTTTTCATAAAGTTCTGTACTTTTTGAGTGATGGGTGTTCGTAGGATCAATAACTTTAAAGCCTGCGCATAATAACATTCAGACAGAGATTCAGATATTTAAAAACTCACAGTTTGTGTTATTGCTCTGGACTGATATGATTTACCTGATAAAAGTAGTTTAAATGCAGCTGTTCTTATTAGCGCTGTTGCAAGCTGCTCGTTCACATTCCGATGACGTGGTTTCAAGCGCGTTCACGTGAGACGTGCTTTCTGCTGCAGAGCCAGTCAGCTGAGCCAGTCTCTTCATGAAACAACAGTCCACACACACAGCTGTTGAATATTTTCTTTGACTGACTTCGAATGACGAAAAAAAGAGTCGGGCGGAATATTCAGATGAACTTTAGTGAAATAAAGGTGATGAACGAATCATACGTACAGATACATAGCTGAGGGTCGAACAGAATCCTCAGAAAAACTGAAAACGTTGTTGCTATGGCAACAACAACAAACCAAGCAGAAAGCAGAGGAGGCGGACTCAGCCGTTAACTGCCGCTCAACCGTTACAAAACATCATGGGATATGTAGTCCGCTTTCAGCCTGATACCAACTACAAACGTCAACCAAATCAATGTAGCGAACAGCAACAAAATATATAGTTACTGATATTAAATTATAATATCCTAAATAACAAATCCCAAAGAAATTCTCAACATCCTCCCCCCCGATAAACAACAGTTTATCTAAATTTCCAAAGGATATAGCAGCTGGATTGGTCGCCGCCAAACAGTTCCGGCTGTCGTGCGTACAGCGCACGATCTCACCAGTCCGTCACGTCCTGGAAACAGTTCTTGAATTCTTCCCAGCTTCCAACTCTGCCTCGGAATCTTGTCCTCTCCAATGAGCACTACATCCCCCACCTGAAGTTTGGATGGCGTTGGTGAGTCACACCGATGCGCTGATTTTAAGTCCAACAAGTATTCCTTCCTCCATCGATTCCAGAAGTTGGTGATGAGTCTTTGCCTGTAGCGCCATCTCCGGGTCATCTCTTCCTTGACTGCTTTTGGATGTTTATTATCAGCTGAGAAAACTCTTGGAGGCAAACTAGTCAGTCTTTGGCCCACTAAAAAATGTGCAGGTGTCAGAGGCTGCGGTTCATCCACATCATTGTGCACATAAGTTAGAGGTCTGGAATTTATTATAGCTTCTGCTTCAGTAAGAGTTGTCCACATTTCTTCGAAACTTAGTTTTGCTCTGCCGAGTACCTTTCGTAAGATTGTCTTTACTGACCTGACAAGTCTCTCCCAGAATCCACCCCACCAGGCTGCTCGTTCAGCAATGAACCTCCAAGTGATGCCCTTGTCGGAAAAAAGGGTTTGCAGCTGTGGATCTTTAATGCTCTCCCATAGCTTCTTTAAATCCTGTTCAGCTCTCTTGAATGTCATGGCGTTATCTGAGTAGATCACTTTACACAAACCTCTTCTTGAGATGAATCTTTTTAGAGCCAGCAGAAAGCTTTTTGTGGAGAGATCTGAAACTAGCTCTAAATGGACTGCTCTAGTTACAGCACAGGTAAACAGGGCAACATATGACTTCTTCATGGAGCTTTGTTCCTTTACATAGAGCGGCCCAGCAAAGTCCACACCTGTGACCTCGAATGGTGGGGATTCTATGATTCTGTTTTTTGGCAGTGGTGCAGTAGTCTGTTGTCCCGCTTTGGCATTGAATTTCTTACAAAATGTGCATCTTGACACAACCTTCTTGACTACTTGGCGTGCTCTCACAATCCAATATCTTTCCCTAGTTTGCACTAGAGTGTCTCGTACACCTGCATGCATCAGTTTCTCATGTTGACTCTGCACCAACATTTCTGTGTATCTGTGATGACCAGGTAAAATCCATGGGTGTCTTTCTCTGTATGAAAGTTCGGATTGTTGCAGCCTTCCTCCAACAGAAAGCAGCTCGTCTTCATCTAGAAATGGTTTCAGTTCTCGAATTTTAGAGTCAGCGTTAGGGTATTTATCTTGCTTCAGCATTTCAATTTCTGACTTGAAACATTGGTTCTGAGTCACCTTTATCCAGTGATTTTCTGCCCTTTCCAACTCTTCTGTTGTCAGCTCACCACTGATTTTTGCACTGAAGCGGGCATTTGTGATAAATCTCCATACCCAGGCTGTCACTCTGAGCACTTTCCTTAACTTGCTGTATTTTTCCAGCTCTAATATTGGTTTTAAGTACTCTGCATCTTGATTGACCAAGTGTACTGCAACTTGGTGTTTGGCTCTCATTTCAGATTTCACCTCGTTTTCCTGCACCGGTTCCTGAATGTTTTCTGACTGATCAGGTAATGTTAGTCTGCCAGGCCCATGCCACCACAATGTGCTCTGGATCAGTGCTTGAACAGACAACCCTCTGGTGGGAAGATCGGCTGGATTGACTTTTCCTTGGCAATGCGACCATGCCTGTGGATCTGTTAGAGACTGGATTTCTGTAACTCTATTGGCCACAAACTGCTTCCACCTGCTGGCAGAACTTTGAATCCAATGTAACACTATCATAGAGTCTGTCCATAAATGTAACTGGTTTTGGTCTAGTTGGAGAGCCTTGATGAGCGTGTTTCCAAACCTTGCTGCTATTACGGCTCCCATTAGCTCCAGCCGGGGCAGTGTCATCCTTTTGAGTGGAGCCACCCTGGACTTGGATGCTACCAGACTCATTATCATTTCCCCTTCCTTAGCCCTTCCTTGCAGATAAGCGACTGAACTGTAGGCACGTTCACTTGAGTCACAAAACACATGTAACTTTACATCCTGACTGTTCAGTTGTTGCATGTCTATTTTGTGCCATCGTGGGATTGTCATCTGGTGTAATTGAGGGAGCTCTGAACACCACTGCTGCCACTTTTTGGACAAATCGGGCGGCAGTTCTTCATCCCACTTTATTCCTCTCTCCCACATTTCTTGAAACAAACACTTAATTCTGATGGTGAAAGGGGTCAAGAAGCCTAACGGGTCGAATATGCGAGTAGACGACTGCAGGACGCTTCTTTTTGTGTTCCTTTTCTCCTTTAAAATGTCCAGTAGTTGTCTGAAGTCGAACACAAACTCATCTGTTACTGGCCTCCACACTAAACCCAGGACCTTTAGCACTGACCCACATGTCTCTGGTTGTGTGGTGCTATCCATTGAACTTCCTTGCCACATTTCTTTGAGCTCAGCCGAGTTTGTTGTCCATTTACATAACTCCATTCCTGCAGCAGCCATGATGTTCTTGGTTGTGGTAGTTACTGTGAAGGCCTCTTTCAACTCACTTGAACTTGAAATGAAGTCATCTACATAGAGAGATGAATTGATGGTTTCTACCACTTCTGGTTGTTCTGAACGGTATTGTCTCAGATGTTTCCTTATAGTAGCAGCTAGTAAGAATGGGCTCGATGAAGCTCCGAACACCACTCTTGTCATCCTGAGCACAAGCAAATGTTCATCTGTGTCATCTGTAGGTGGTCCTGAGAACCACAAGAATCTCACTGCATCCCGGTCTCTCTCTGATAGCGATATTTGCAGAAATGCCTTTTTAATGTCCGCCATGTAGGCAATATGATGCAGCCTGAACTTGAGCAGAACATTCATCAGGTCCGGGTTTAAGTTAGGACCTGTTATGAGGCAATCATTCAGGGATGGGCTTCCTTCTTCGTGAGAAGAGGCATCAAACACAACTCTTAGCTTTGTTGATGCCTTATCTTCCCTTATCACTGCATGATGAGGTAGATAGTATGTCACCTTGCTTTCAGCCATTTCCTCTCTTGGCACCTCCTCAGCCATTCCTTCATTTAGGTAGGTTTCCACTACTTCTTGATACCTGCTGTATAGCACAACATCTTTCTTTAGTTTTCTTTTCAAACTCATCAGTCTTTGTTTTGCAATGCGGTAATTGTCTTGGAGGGGTGGGTGTGCTTGTTGCCATGGTAACTGCACTTGGTAACGTCCATCTTTAAAGGTGGAAGTTTCTTCAAACCGTTGCAACACTTCCAGATCTTCTGGGCTCTCTTGCTTCTCACTTGTGATTCCTAGGGACTCAATCTCCCAGAATGCATGGAGCTGTTTGTCCATCTGGAAGTCTTCCTTAAGCTGAATGTGCATGCATGTTGTTTCTGACAAACTGGACATTATAACTGGGCCTTGGACCGCCCAGCCAAAGGCACTTTCAAGAGCCACCAAACTCTCAGTTAATCTTTCTATACGGCCTGTTACTACTTGCCAGTAATAATCAGAGCCGATTAGCACAGAAAGTTCAGGTTTATCTTCTCCAGGGAAATCTGCGATTTGGAGACCTCGCCTTTCCATTTCATTGCGTACATGTTCGCCTGGAACTTTCATCATTGCTGCACAGACCTTCTGTGTCACTACTGCTTCTATCTCAATGATCTGTCCTGTACCCCACACATTTTTTAAACATAGTTTCACTGTGTTACGTTCAACTGGGGTGGGAGCTGAAGAGCCAAATGTATGGAGCATAAGTGTCCCTTGCTTTGTGACAGGTAGTTGCAGTGCTCTTACAACATTCTCATGCACAAAACTACCTTGACTCCCTCCATCTAATAGGCAACGGACCATCTTCCTGCTGGTAGGTCCAACCGCCCATGCCTTGGCTGTCTGTAGTAGCACAGTGTTTTCATTATCAGACTTGGTTTCCTCAGCTTGGGGAATCACAGAGGAAATAACAGTTTCCATATTGGTAGAGACTGAAGGGGGCGGGGTCTCGTTTTTGTCACAAAGAGCTATGTGATGCCTGCCGCCACATGTGGCGCATGACCCACCCTTAAATCTACAAAACCTTGCTATGTGTTTCTGTCCTAAACAAACAAAGCACCGACCAAGTCTCTTCAGTTTTTCTTTACGTGCTGACACCCCATGTTCTGGACAGTTTTCAGCCTTATGTTCAACACTATCACAGAAGAGGCAGGTTTGAGCCTTTTGATTAACAGTGTGGAGTGCAGCTGCTGATGTCATGCTTGGTTTCCTTTGCTTTATGTCAGTGGATCCATATGATCTACTAACCAATCTGGGCCCAGGCAGGGTTTCCTTTTGATTATATGATCTCATCATTTGCAAGGCTCTCTCTCTACTCTGAACTTCTTTCTGTAAAAACTCCAGCACCTGATGCACCTTCCACTCATCCTGATCTCCCCTCTGACGACTGTACTCAAGAGACAGTTCTTCTGGTATCATCTGGAGCAGTATTGGGCATAACATGCCTCCATATGTGTCTGACACTACTCCTAGTGATTCTAAGCTTCTAATTTGAACTTCACATTCATCATACAACTGTCTCATAGCACTCACATCAGAGGATTTCTTTACAGGAGTCAAATTCAGGAGCTTTGACATATGAGCGTTTATTATTAAGTCCTTCCTTCCAAATCTGCTTTTTAGTATTTGAACTGCAGCATCATAGTTACTGTCTGTCAGAGTGAGACCTGCTACAGCCTTTGCAGCTGTTCCTGTTAGGTAAGTCTTCATGTATGTAAACTTCTCTCGTTTACAAAGAGCTTCGTTACAGTGAATCGCCGTCTCATATTGGCTCCAAAATTCTTGCCATAAACTAACATCTCCGTTGAATTTGTCAATTATTAGCTTAGGCAGCCTTACTGTAGCGTTCCTGTGATGTGTGGAGTTTACGTTGTTCCCACTCACTTGCGCCCGTCGGGGTTCTGTACTCACAGTTTCTGACGTCCTTATCATTTGTTTAGCACGTTCGTTCATACAGATGATGCGGTCGTTATACTCCTCTGCGAGTTCGGTTTCCGCTTCCATTTCATCCAGCTGAGTGTGCTCCTCAATAGCGCGGTTCAGCTCATTCAAACTGTCCCCTTTTGCCATTAACACAGCCAGCATTTCCCGCAAACGTCCGACATCCGGGTCGTCCTTTAATAATTCACTATCAATCTGATTCAGTAGTCGCGTAGTAGAACTTCGTATTGTCCGGCGTTTCATCCTTGTTCTTTCAATACGCTGTTCTCCACTGTCCTGTCGCTCCGTGCCGCTTCTATTTTCATCAGCCATGTCACCTGCTCCCGAGTTTCGGCACCAGAAAATGTTGAATATTTTCTTTGACTGACTTCGAATGACGAAAAAAAGAGTCGGGCGGAATATTCAGATGAACTTTAGTGAAATAAAGGTGATGAACGAATCATACGTACAGATACATAGCTGAGGGTCGAACAGAATCCTCAGAAAAACTGAAAACGTTGTTGCTATGGCAACAACAACAAACCAAGCAGAAAGCAGAGGAGGCGGACTCAGCCGTTAACTGCCGCTCAACCGTTACAAAACATCATGGGATATGTAGTCCGCTTTCAGCCTGATACCAACTACAAACGTCAACCAAATCAATGTAGCGAACAGCAACAAAATATATAGTTACTGATATTAGATTATAATATCCTAAATAACAAATCCCAAAGAAATTCTCAACACAGCTTTGAATGTGCACGCCGCTCGTCTTTTAACAAGAAACGTTCCCCAAACAGTAGACCGTAGTGAGAAGCTAACGACTAAAGGCTGCACGAGCAGCGCGTGCTTCGCGATAATAGCTCCGTGCTGAAACGCGCCCAGGAAATTTTGTTCCGCGGCTCATATATTAACGTTTAATGAGTGAAAAAATAACCGAAACGGTACGCAGGTGGACTGAACGAACGTGCCGAACCGAAATGGTTCGGTATACCCATTACAACCGTTACATGCCTAATACATATACATTTATATTCATTCATATACCCATCTACATATCTGCATATATCTACATATACATCCCTGCATCCATTTGTGTGTGGTTGTGAGCATGCATAAGTGAATAAGGTTCCTCCAATAGAACATTTAGTAGCGACTGTGAAGCATCAGAGATCCGTCCCCCCAAAGCCCGAGGCAGACGAAGGGGCGATCAAAGCCCAAGACCCCAGGAAGGACCCCGAGCCCAGAGTCCCCAGGACCACCCGAACAGGACGAGCCACTCGCCCACTCCCCAGATCCGACCAAGGGGAAGAACCGGACGAACCCCACCAGCGACCACATACAATGACCCCCCGGGGTCAACTGCGACAAATTCACAGGCCCCCGCCGGAGCCCGCTGCACCGACGTAGCCCCAGGCTCTGGTCACCTAGGCCCGGGCACCGGGGATGCCCACCCCTCAGGCCCAGACCCGACCGGACCAGAGGACACGAGCCCCACCAGGCAGCCACCAGGCTGAGCCGACAAACGCCCAAGTGCCAAACCCCAGATAGTGAGGGCCCTAGGCATGTAATGAGATCTCGCGATATTAAACTCCCGCGATATCTCTCGTTGAGAGGCAACGTTGTCTTGCG
The DNA here is from genome assembly GCA_038048925.1 of Garcialebias charrua. Taxonomy (NCBI): domain Eukaryota; kingdom Metazoa; phylum Chordata; class Actinopteri; order Cyprinodontiformes; family Rivulidae; genus Garcialebias; species Garcialebias charrua. The sequence continues at coordinate 40,750 of JBBPBX010003207.1, read as the reverse complement.
AGACGCTAATGCTAGCGCTAGCAGAGCCCCTAGCAAGTCAGCGTCACGGACAGCATGGCTTCGCCGGATGAAGTTGCTATAGAAGACGCCCCAACTACTGATGGAGGGTCCCGGTGCCGCAGACGCCTCTACATTGATGGAGGGTCCCGGCGCTGCCGACGCTGCCCCGAATGTAAAGACACGCGTGTAAACACCGGTGTGACCGGTGTTGCCAGATAGAGTCCCACCCACCCAAAGCACTCTTTACCCGCAAAAGTCAGAAGGAAAATCGCGGTGAACCGCCCAATCTGGCAACACTGGTGAGTGACGGCTGCAGATTCAGCGCTGATGCGGATATTTATGTTCAATTTTTGGAAAGTCCTGCGTGAATATCTATTTTTTTTAAACAAAGTTGAACGTTCTAAGGTCTAAGGAGATTCAATCAGTAAAATGAAGACATCAGTTGGGTTTGTAATACATGTTAAAACAGAATAAAAGCCTTTTTGCGGCATAAAACCGATCTTTGAAGTTTTCTTGAACTAATATTAAAATCTCGTCTCGTTCTCGCGAGCTCTGTAATTTGTCTCGTCTCGTGAGTTTTGTATATCGTTACAACCCTAGAGGGCCCCAAGCACGCCCGCAGGCAAAGGAACACCCACCAGGGGGCCACGTGGCAGGAGCGCAACACTTAAACATTCATATACAGACACACTCATTCAGACCCATCCTCATCCTCACCCTCAGTCACAGAAAGACAAACAATAACGACACGTTCCATTCATAATCCCGATGCACACTCTATACCCCCTAGGTCCAAGACATGTACCTGCCCCCTACATGGGGCAGCCCACATCCAAACCCAGGAGGTAGGCCCATTCATTCTGGGGTGGAGAGTAGCAGACATCCAAGATTCGGCCCAACCCGCGCCCTGCCGACAGGACAGGACACCCGAGTCCAAGCAGCCCCAGGGAGCGCACTGCCAGCCCCGCCCACGGCGAACCCCCAGGCCCCGAACCCCCCCACATCCCAGGACAACCCCTGACGGCCCACCCCCAGAATGTCCGCCAGGCAACCAGGGGGGTAAGAGAAAAATAAATAAATAATATATATATATATATATAAATAAATACATAAATAAATAAAATTGAAATTAACAAATCAAGACCCCGACACACACACACCCGTCCCCAAATGTACTGTTTAGGGGTGTAACGATACACAAAACTCACGAGACGAGACAAATTACAGAGCTCGCGAGAACGAGACGAGATTTTAATATTAGTTCAAGAAAACTTCAAAGATCGGTTTTATGCCGCAAAAAGGCTTTTATTCTGTTTTAACATGTATTACAAACCCAACTGATGTCTTCATTTTACTGATTGAATCTCCTTAGACCTTAGAACGTTCAACTTTGTTTAAAAAAAATAGATATTCACGCAGGACTTTCCAAAAATTGAACATAAATATCCGCATCAGCACTGAATCTGCAGCCGTCACTCACCAGTGTTGCCAGATTGGGCGGTTCACCGCGATTTTCCTTCTGACTTTTGCGGGTAAAGAGTGCTTTGGGTGGGTGGGACTCTATCTGGCAACACCGGTCACACCGGTGTTTACACGCGTGTCTTTACATTCGGGGCAGCGTCGGCAGCGCCGGGACCCTCCATCAATGTAGAGGCGTCTGCGGCACCGGGACCCTCCATCAGTAGTTGGGGCGTCTTCTATAGCAACTTCATCCGGCGAAGCCATGCTGTCCGTGACGCTGACTTGCTAGGGGCTCTGCTAGCATTAGCATTAGCGTCTCGCGAGACAACGTTACCTCTCAACGAGAGATATTGCGGGAGTTTAATATCGCGAGATCTCGTTACATGCCTAGTACTGTTGGTGAGTGTTGTTGTAAAGTGTACTTAAAAAGGAAAGAGACGGAGCAAAGGCTGGCATTGTACCAGTTTCCCCTCCACTCCAATTCTAACCCAGGCCCTTATTGTCTAAATGCATAATGTTGAGTGAGCATAGGCATGGGGGCGAGAGTGATGTCATCCCGCCACCCATAACCATAGTGCTCATTCCATTCCCTATATGTGACTTTTATGAGGATGTTTATGAATGAATGTCTAAAGTGTATATAAAATTGAGTCCCAGGTGGTTCTGAACAACAGAGATGTAAAACCGTTGTAGCACACCCGAGACTCAAATTCCCTACATGTATTAATTTAAGATGAAGAGGGCGGAGGTGCGTGGTGAGGGATGGGGAGAAAATATCTGCAGGAACAATGCTCCCGCAGCGAGTCAGCTCCCCCGCTGACCCTGCGTACCCCCCCAGTTCGCCAAGGTCCACCCAAGGAGCGAGGCAAAAGAAACACCTCTCCGACCGCCAGGCCATTGAGTCAAGACCAGAGAGGGACACGGTCCCGAGGGCCGCCAACAGCAGAACCAACAGCCCACACCCACCAGGGCCGCCACGACCCCTGCGAACCGCAGTCAGCCCGCCGCCCAAGAAGACACAAAATCCCACATGGACGACACGGCCAAGAGCGCCCGCCCAACCGCCGACAGAGCCAGGAAGCACAGAGAACAGGCCCCAAATAAATAACAGAATGGGCTCAGGAATACATGTACTTCCAGAAAGCATTGTCAGTGAACACAATCCACCGTGCCATCCGCCATTGCCAGCTGAAACACTTCAGTGCAAAGAGGAAGCCATTTCTAAGCAAGCTCCACAAGCTCAGACGTTTGCACTGGGCCAGGGAGTCATTTAAAATAGAGTGTGGCAAAATGGGAGACTGTTCTGTGGTCAGATGAGTCACAATTTGAAGTTCTTTATGGAACACTGGGATGCCATGTCATCCGGACCAGAGAGGACAAGGATAGCCCAAGTTATTATTAACACTCCATTCAGAAGCCTGCATCACTGATGGTATGGGGTTGCATGAACGCTTGTGGCATGGGTAGCTTGCATGTCTGGAAAGGCACCATTACAGTAATGCAGAGAACTATGCTCAGGTTCTAGAACTACATATGCTCCCATCTAGACGTCATCTCTTTCAGGGAAGACCCTGCATTTTTCAACAAGATAATGCCAGACCACATTCTGCAGCAATCACAACATCATGGCTACATAGGAGAAGGATCCGGGTACTGAAATTTCTTGGTCTGCTGCCCTCATACATCTCCTCCTGCATGACTCTGCATGAGTGCAGTGTGCGCTCTCAGGACATGATTAGCTGCAGTGTTCCGTCAGTGAGGACTGAACTTGGAAAAGGGGCCTTCTACTCTGCTCCTGCTTCCTGGAATATCTTACAAAAATATCTGAAGCTCTCGGCCTTGACCTCTCTAAATTGTTTTAAGAATCTGTTGGAATCCTGGCAAAAACCAATGCAGATATGTTCTTGTTCTTGATTTTATACATCTATCTTATAATGTTTTGCTAGTTTTGCTAGTTTTTCTATTGTTTATTGTTTAAGGTAATTGTATCGTTGCTGTTCATCATTCTTTAGTTTGTAGCAGGTCGCTTTTGTAAATGAGTCCACGAGGCTCAATGAGATTTACCTGATTAAATAAAGGTTGAATGAATGAAATGGCCAGCCTGCAGTCCAGGTCTTTCACCTATAGAAAACATTTGGCGCATCATAAAGAGGAAGGTGCGACAAAGAAGGCCCAAGACGATTGAACAGTTAGAGAGGCCTGTATTAGACATGAAAGGGAGAGCATTCCTATTTCTAAATGTGAGAAACTGGTCTCCTCTGTCCCCAGACGTCTGTTGAGTGTGGTAAGAAGAAGGGGGGATGCCACACAGTGGTAAAAATGGACTTGTCCCAACTTTTTTGGGATTTGTTGACGCCATGAAATTTTGAAACAACATATTTTTCCCTTAAAATGATACATTCTCTCAGTTTAAACTTTTGATCTGTGATTTGTGTTCTATTCTGAATAAAATATTAGATGTTGGCACCTCCACATAATTGCATTCAGTTTTTATTCACAATTTGTTTAGTGTCCCAACTTTTTGGGAATCCGGTTTGTATTTGTTTGCTAGAAATTATAGTAAATGTGTGTCTCAGTCTAACAATTGCTTAATAGATGCACTTTAATGGTCAAATTATCTGCATTTCGTCGGGGCGGTGCAGCTGGTTTGACAGTTAGTCCAAGCAGCGAGCAGAACAAAGGTGGGGAGACCATGGCAAGCCGATTGTATCATTAATAGCTGGTGAAGATTCTCAGTCATCCGGGACATGGAAAATTCAGAAAAGTTCCAGAAAAATTAAAACAATATAGTGTAATAAATAATGTCCAGTTGTATCTGTCTTAACATTTTTGAATTTGTCATTATAGCCACATTTACCTATTACAAGATACAAAGCATGCCTTACTGCTACTACTACTCTGCTACCATCCGAAGGCTGATACTAGTACAGTACTGCTCTTTTTTTCCAGTCAGAATGAATGAAAATGGTCATATCTCAGCCAATAACTGGTTTATAAATCCATCCACCCATTATCTTTTACCCGCTTCTTCCATTTTGGGTCACGGGGATTGCCGGTGCCCATGTCCAGCAATCACTCTGCGCTGGGCGGGGTACACCCTGGACAAGTCGCAAGTCCATCACAGGGTCACATGGAGACAAATGAGACAAACCACCTTTCACTCTCGCACTCCCACCTAAGGACAATTTAGAGTTACAAATCAGCCTAACATGCATGTTTTTGGTCTGTGGGAGGAAACTGGAGTAGAAAACCACGCATGTATGGAGAGAACATGCAAACTCCACCCAGATATGAAGGATTTCATCCGGGAACCTGCTCGCTGAGAGGCAGCCGCTTTACCAGTTGTGCCACTGTGCTGCTGGTTTATAAATATGGGAAAAAAATCCATAAATATGACGCTTCGGCCTATAAGTTGCAGGACATGTAAATTATGCAAAAAACTGCGACATGTAGGGAAGAAAATACGGTATTGCATTATTGATCAAACAGCTTGATAAATGTCAGGAAAAACATGTAATATTAGATAATTTTCCTCGATAAATAAATGACCAAGTATAAAAAATGTTTCTCATTTGTTTAACTTGGTTCTCTTTATCTACTTGTTTGACTTGTGTGAAAATCTCATGATGGATTAGGTCATTTTTATGCAGAAATTTAGAAAGTTTTAAAGACCGTGTAAAGTGAATTTCAATATTTTCTTAAATAAACATTATAAATGTCATAATTGTAATGTTGTAAATGAGTAAAAAGTCTCAAAATTGTAGCTCAATTAATTTTGGAGTTATAGATGAAACTGTGTATAAAGATATGTCTGTTTCAGGATTTTTTAGGCGTGTTTTAAACGTGACCGCGTTTCGTCACGCGGTCTTCATTAGTATAGCCCCACCCCCTGCTGCTCCAGCCGTATAAATTTGTTCTTCGCATGGGTGGAGCCATTCACTCGCGAATCGCAGATAGCATCAGATAGCAATAGCATACGCATGGAGGACTGCAGCCGCTCCATTGTGACATTGAGACGCAGGAGGGAGTCAAACAAACCCAGGCGTGCTGCTGGATCGACCACTGCACCTCTGCGCGCCGCCCCCCCGCGCGTGTGTGTGAGAGCGATCCGCGTGGAGCTGAAATCCTGCCACGTGCGCCGTGAAACGCTGTGACTCCGCTGACACAGATGAGATAACTTAGTTATCAACGTGATTACTCTTTATTTTAATCACCAACACAGACCCTGTGACCGGGTCGGACCGGGTGCTGCCGAGTCCGCTGCTCATCTTCTAAAATAGCTGTTATTAAACACATAACAGCGGAGTTATGAATTATAGTTGTGTCCTCAACTTTAAAAACAAAACCAGAGTTGTTAGTGCACTAAAAACAGCGTAAAAGGAAAAAGGAGCTGCTGGCACTGGCAGCCAGAACTCAGATTAAAACGGAGCAGGTGGATCTCTGAGCTTCACCCGTCTGCCTCTCCACACACACACAGCTCAAGGCTGAGTTATGCCTCTTTTCCACCGCTCGGCTCGGCTCGGGTTGGATCGGCTCAGGTCGGCTCAGTTCGGGTCGGGTCACATCTATGTTCTGTTTCCACAGCTTTTTTGTACCCCTTCTGTGGGCGGGGTCCAGAATCCTACTCGTCTTACCACATGGTGGCAGTAGTGTTCCTCAAGCTATTTACTACAGTACTAGCCACCACTAGAAGAAGAACACAATAAAGACTTTGTATCACATATTATCAATTCTATCAAAAACCACATAGCTGATATTTTTCAAAAAAATCTAGTGTGATCACAACATGTTCATATACGAAATGTATCCTGTTGGAGTTATTTGAAATAAAATTCAATGTTTTATAGACATAAATGTGTCAACCTACGTCCATTATTTTCTACTTTGTATCACATATTATCAATTCTATCAAAAACCACAAAGCTGATATTTTTCAAAAAAATCTAGTGTGATCACAACATGTTCATATACGAAATGTATCCTGTTGGAGTTATTTGAAATAAAATTCAATGTTTTATAGACATAAATGTGTCAACCTACGTCCATTATTTTCTACTTTGTATCACATATTATCAATTCTATCAAAAACCACAAAGCTGATATTTTTCAAAAAAATCTAGTGTGATCACAACATGTTCATATACGAAATGTATCCTGTTGGAGTTATTTGAAATAAAATTCGAATTTTTATAATTTATTTTCGTTGTGCAAACACAGGTTTTGGAAAAAGTCAAAGCGAAACTACTTTAAATGCAGCACATTTGACCATACGTGACAATATTAAAGCGTGGTTAAGCTCAGGAGCCCTCGTACTATTAAAGTCAGCTATGAAATATATTTTATATCTGTTCATTGAGCTACATTTAAAGACATAAAGCCGCCCGCGCGCCGCGTGTTGCTCGTGGCGAACCTATTTTTTTAAAATCCTGCAGTTTTGAGCAGTACGTGATTTTATTAAGGACACGTTCAGCTGAAGACCCATCTTTGCTATAAATTTAAAAAATAATAATTGTTTTTACCGTGTTTATCATGTAAAAGTCCTGCAGTGATCGCGTCCCTCGCTTCCGTAAAAACAGCTCTCGTCTCCTCCTTCCTACTTCCGGAGCGGGTGAGCTCGCTTCAGTACCCCTCTGAAAGCAGCCCGAAAATCTCAGGAAATCTCGCGCGGCTCCGCTCGAAATATCCGGTGGAAAAGGATGAAAGGGGGTCTCTGCGACGCACATATGACGTAACATCCGACCCGAGCCGACCGGTGGAAAAGGGGCATTAGACTTGCACTTTGGTCCGCAGGCTGGAGCGCGCGCGCCGCGCGTGCACTCAGCCGTGCGGCGAAATGCGTTTACAGTGTCGCCTCTGTGTTTATGGTTGACGCACGGCGGCGCATGGCAAAGTGCTGTTCTTTTACGGACCAGCAGGAGGCAGTACCCTCTAAAACCTGTGCATATGTTGCAAGAAAGGTGTAGAAGAAGAAATCTACCGTAGAAGAAGAACTGTTTGAAATCACACAACAAAAACAAATAGCTTTCCGCTCGCGTGCTGAACTGTTGTCTTTATTTGCGGCTTTAATGCATGGAGTCAGCGGAGGAGAAAGCGATCACGTGACTTTTGGCGAAAAAACAAAAGAAAAGTCCGACTCCAGATCAGGAATGAAGGAGAATTTAATACATTTTGTGTCACAAAACATTCCTCCATGCGTCGCGACTCCGTCTCCACGACCACAGCGGCGCAAACAGCTGCAGGCTCCGGCGTGAAGAGGGTGAAGGCTGTCGGTGGGGACCTGTCAATCAAATCGTAGCGCCCACCGCGCGCGCATAGGCTTGCGGAGTTTCAAAAATTCAGAGGTGCACGACACGCGCTAATCAATGCGCAGGGGCGGGGAATGTGAAATTGCGTCACTTTTGGAGCGCGCACCCTCGCGCGCTGCGCGACGCGCCGAGTATGAATCTAGCTTCAGCTCAGCTCTGAAGGGGGCAGGACACGGCGCAGTACTGGTACTAGTTATCAACGTGATTACTCTTTATTTTAATCACCAACACAGACCCTGTGACCGGGTCGGACCGGGTGCTGCCGAGTCCGCTGCTCATCTTCTAAAATAGCTGTTATTAAACACATAACAGCGGAGTTATGAATTATAGTTGTGTCCTAAACTTTAAAAACAAAACCAGAGTTGTTAGTGCACTAAAAACAGCGTAAAAGGAAAAAGGAGCTGCTGGCAATGGCAGCCAGAACTCAGATAAAAACGGAGCAGGTGGATCTCTGAGCTTCACCCGTCTGCCTCTCCACACACACAGCTCAGCTCTGAAGGGGGCAAGACACGGCGCAGTACTGCGCTGAAACCACGCCCACGCGCTGACACACCCCCACCGTTTCAGAGCAAGCCACAATCATGTTTTTTTATGATTTTGGAGACTTAATTTTATAAGGTAAACAATGTTTTTAATCAGTCAGATTTATTTGGGTGATTAATAACACATATTTATGCCGTGTGACAAACTCAAAACACAAATTTAATTTTACTTTACACGGTCTTTAAAAGACAAAAGGTCCACAACAAACTGTGTTACATTTCACAAAGAACTGTGCCTCCCCCATCACTGAAGCTACTGGAAAAGACTGCTGTGAAACTCAAAGATGGTAGACAACCTTAAACTTATAAGAACCACAGCATTATGTTTACAATGGAACGGTACAGAATTGTTGTTGTTTTGTTTTTACTTGATTTATAAATTATATATTTTATTCATTATATAACCCTATTCTTTCAATTCCTATATCCTTTATTTTTACTTTTCATACTTTTTGTGCGTTCACAATACATTTTACTGATATCTGACGTCACTGATATCTTCATCACCGAACAGGAAAAAAAAAATGCTCAGAACAACAGAAATCCATCCCAGGGCCGGTGCTGTGCGAATTTCAGTTCCCCCGTGAGAATCTGTTCCCCCTGTGTCGGGAGCGCGCACTGCACTGCAACCCGAGAGGCGGATCCGACCGTGTTCAAGGCGCATCTGAAAGATCTCTCTGTGAAACGAGTCCACACACTATCGTGTCACGGTTATAACTTATTTTAATAGACAGCTTCTGGTGATAAGTAAATAAATATAAAACCTCCACTAAATAAATAAACCTGGTCTTGTGTGTCTTTTTTTTTTTTATCGCCGACAGAATCTACAGATTTGGTCATGACAAATCAGTCAGCCACCAACACTTCATATATACTGTATTTATAATTTGTATTACTAATATTGAAGGATGGAAGCAGACAAGAAAACTTCCTGGAAAGATAAGTGTAGGCTTTCTGGTAGGCTAATTCTCATTCAAATTAAAAATTTAACTGGAGAAAAATTATTTCTAGCTGCTATTTTTTGGTAGTTAATGTCTGGGTTTTTCCATTATTTGAGAGAAAAAAATGATTTTAGAAATAACAAAGTCAGAGTCAGAGAATCAAAGTCCGAGTCAGAGAATCTTTATTGTCGTAGGCTACATGTGATGAAACGAGATTCTGTACACAGGGTCCCGTCACATCCAACAATAAAATGTAAAAGAAGAACAATAATAACATCTAAGATATGAACTAAGAAAAACATCAACTAAAAATACACTAAACACTAATATCATAGAAAAACATTACTCCAAGCAGCAGCATGAACATGAGTCTGTATGAGCAGATGTGCACAATGAACACAGCAACATGAAACAGATCAGCAGCAACATGAAACAGATCAGCAGCAACATGAAACAGATCAGCAGCAACATGAAACAGATCAGCAGCAACATGAAACAGATCAGCAGCAACATGAAACAGATCAGCAGCAACATGAAACAGATCAGCAGCAACATGAAACAGATCAGCAGCAACATGAAACAGATCAGCAGCAACATGAAACAGATCAGCAGCAACATGAAACAGATCAGCAGCAACATGAAACAGATCAGCAGCAACATGATGTGATATTTCACAGTGATTATTCTGGTTATTTATTCATGAGTCTAACAGCCTCAGGGTAGAAGCTGTTCCTCAGTCTAGTGGTTCTACACTTAATGCTCCTCAACCTCCTTCCTGAGGGGAGTGGGGCAAAAAGTGTGTGTGCTGGGTGAGTGGGGTCCTTCATGATGCAGGTGGCTCTCTTCCTGCATCTGGAGGTGTAAATGTCTGTGATGGTGGGGAGACTGACTCCAACATCTTCTGTGCAGCCTTCACCACTCTCTGCAAAGCTTTTCTTTCTGCAGCTGTGCAGCCTCCATGCCACACGTTGATGCTGGAGCACAGGATGCTCTCCACTGCACACCTGTAGAAGGAGGTGAGGACTGAGCTACTCAGACCAGCTCGTCTCAGCCGTCTGAGGAAGTAGAGTCTCTGATGAGCTTTCTTGATCAGGCTGGTGGTGTTGTTGGTCCAGCTGAGGTTATCATTCATGTGTACACCCAAGTACCGTATTCTCCGGCCTATAAGTCGCACATTTTTGCCTACATTTCCAAGCCCTGCGACTTATAGGCCGGAGAATACGGTACTTGTAGCTGGAGACCACTTCCACCGCAGATCCACTTATGTTCAGTTGGGTGTGGGTGTGTTTGTTCCTTTTGAAGTCCATGACCATCTCCTTCGTCTTCTTCACATTAATGGGAAGGTTATTCTCTCTGCACCACCGCCTGGTCATCCTTAAATAAAATAAATAAAAGAGGCGAAAGAACACAGCCCTGAGAGGAACTAATTGTAAAGAGATCTATAGTTGAAAATGAAAATGCCTTATATTTTTTGTCCCTTTTTTAGATCGAATGTGAGACGTGCCAGAGATGGTTTCATCAGGCATGTGTGGGAAGTCCACCAACAGAAAACAGATTTGAGTGCTTTGCGTGTTCTCTTTAGGTTGTTGTGTTTGCGGTGGTGATTGCTGTTTGTTTAGATTTTCGCTGAAAGTTAATAAATTGCATTTTGAAGAATACAGTTGTTATTTTTCTTTCAAAAACTTTTATATGAGGTAAATGTGGGAAGTGAACAAGACAAAA
>JBBPBX010003207.1:15402-29323 GCA_038048925.1 Garcialebias charrua | reverse complement strand
AACATTCATTGGTCTTTCATTATTGTTTTATTACTGTATTCAGTTTCAATTAATATGGCAGCACACACAAATGTTATTCTTAGTTAAAATGAAGAAGTGACAGACAATGTTCTTGAACTCTATTATTTATGTGAATTATAGTTATATTTAATTTCTCCTCTTAAATAGTGTTGGTACAGTACGATACAGAGCCCCCGAGGGGACATGGGGTGTTTTTTTTTCTTTTTTGTTCCCACTGAAACATTTTTGCGTTCCCTCTGAGGAGCGATGGTTCTCTTAGGGACTGTCAACAAATTACTGTATTTTCAGTGTATTTATCAAAGCAGCACCATGTATCATAACTAAAGTTTTCTCTGAATATTTCTGCATGTTAATAAATCGTCAATTTTCTCACCATTTCAAATCCAAAAGAACAAAGTGGCACATTATTTGTTTCAAAAGTACTGTAACTTTCTTTTAAAGCATCAAAGTTCATGCTCAATCATCCAGGTACAAAATAAAATAATGGTCAGTCAGGTTATGTGGACAGTGTAACAATATAGGCGCTGTAAGGTATTTAAACACTTACTGGGCCACCATTATTGTAGAGATATAGGAGTTATTAGTCAGTTTACTGACTTCCCTATATTTTAGATGCGCAGGTCTGAGCAGAGTTTATCTGCACAAACTTGCCACCAATTCGCGAGTTCATCCTTTTTCCGGTATTAAATTGCTTTTACTGTAATTAGGAAAAATGTAATTTCACGAGAGACTTCAACTTATGTTGGTCTACCAGAAAATAGACCTTTTATTGAAACTATCACAAAAATTACAATAAACATTTGTATCGATATTAGCTCTGATTTAATAACTACGTTGACAAGAATTCAAATTAAAACAAACAGACAGTTATTAACTTTTCTGTTGGCACATTACTTAACAGATTAATAGCTCATGAAAAGAAGAAATAGGAGGAAGATTTGAGATAAGTGAAAGTCAGAGTCAGAGTCAGAGTCAGAGAGTCTTTATTGTCATTTGCACCGCATGTGGTACATGAGATGAAAACGAGATTATGTACACGAGGTCCCAGAAAGCTAAGTTAACTGAAGTTGGTTATTTTGAACCAGACTGGGTGACACCTATTTTCCCACACGAGCAGACTGCTGGGCTCCCGCACGCTCAAACACACCACGACTCGTTACCTGTTGACGGTTCGTCTCTTGGAGATAAGAGTGGAGAAGTGTCTGGACACACACGTGGATGGGTTTGTCCACCGGCCGTCCAGTTGGAACTTCAGCGTGTGTGGCTGATTCACGATACGAGGAAACTCGCCTCCCTCGGCAGGAAACAACGGTCAAGCGCACAGACTGATTTTTCAAAATAAAACTTCAGAAAACAAATTCTTCCAGGAGATGAGTGAGTGAGTTACAGTAAGCTTTACTGTGACTCCAGCTGAAACGTGGGTCTAGTTGACACAATGACCGGAACGTCTCCAGCTTTCCCAGAGGAGGAAACCAGTTGTGAGTTAGTTCTCTCCAAAGCACTAAAGAAAATGCAGGAAATGTCCCTTTATATGGGAGGCGGGGTCTTCCCCACCTCCTTAATAACTATTGGCTGGTTTAACAAAATAAAAGATGGAAGTTTAATTCCATAGGCAGAAATGTCTCTTGACGGACAACAGGAAAACTGTTTACATAAACAGCCAGATGGACTGGCCTGTTGAGTCTAGCTTGAAGACACAACAGAGAAGGAAGTGAACAGCTAACAGTTTACCCTGAACTGTGCCTTAGAATCAGAGCCTGCTTGCTCTGCAGAAATAAAACCAGCAGAAGGGTCAAACTCATGCAAGTAACAGATCATCATTGAAATGACAAAAATATACTGTAGATCAATTCTGAATTAACACACATTAAAGAGAAAGTTCAATCTGATTAATTAGTGTCCATTAATCCAAAATAATTGTAACAAATATAAGTGTCCATTTGTCTCCTTGAGAGTTTCAAGAAGGTGTAACACTGAGAGTTTCAGAGAGATGCAGAGAGGTGTACTTGAAGGTCAAGACAGAGGGCCTGTATCACTACAACAGTTTCTTTTTTGTTTAAAGACGTTTCGCCCTCTATTCAAGCTTCACCAGCAAAAGCAGCAAACTGGTTGATCCACTAAAGGAGCGTACTGTTTAGTGGGGAAAACAGTTTACTTGGGACTCATCAGACAGATGAAGCCCTACAGAATTGTGTCCTTAGTTTTAGTTAAAGGTGGAGTCTGCAGTTTCTGTAGAACATCAGCACTTAGAAAAAAATTCAACAAGCAAAGCATTCTGATCCCTCCCCCTCAGAGCCATATATGGCACTGCCCCCTTGTGGTCTGTTAAAATTCAAATTCAAGCTCTGTTTTTATTGGCTGATTCGAATTCAAGCTCGGTTTTTATTGGCTGGTTACAAACTTTGTTTTTATTGGCTGGAAAATGGCGGGTCACTTTTTCTTTTTAGAAATGCTTATTTACCACCTGGAGAAGCAAGGGGACAATATTTTTTTTTAGTTTTTTTCAGAGATTACCTCTCTAACATCAATCTAGTGACAGAGTGAAGAAATATGTTAAAAATATATTGTTAGAAAAGTTACATATAGCAGCTTTAATGTTTTTCTTAGTTCATATCAGTTTTTCTTTTACACGCATTGTAATACTTTTGTTGGATGTAACTGGGACTGTGTGTACACAATTTCATCCCACCACATGTACCACATGTGGTACGAAAGACAAATTCAAAAGCATCTATGTTTGAATCCTTGAATGAACTTTGATGCTTTAAGTTACAGTACTTTTTAAACACATGTGCCACTTTGTACTTTTGGATTTTAAATGGTGAGAAATTTCATGATTTATTACCACGCAGACATATACTGAGAAAACTTTAGTTTTGACACAGTGCTTCTTTGAGAAATACCGTACTCTGAAAATACGTAGATTGTATGGTCCCTAAGCAAACCATCGCTCCTCGGAGTCTGACAGAGCAGCTGAAATCAGGCTGCCTGAGTCTGCTCGAACGAGGAAACCAAGTCACCGCTGAATCCACGGAGCATGAACGTGAAATGTCCAACGTTAAATTAATTTTACCACTGCAGCACACACTGGATTTCCTTATATTTAAGGCTGAGTTCAAACCAAAACTCAACTAAATCATGTCATCTGGACCAGTTTGTTTCACTGAGGAACCTTTGTTGCCTATGAGGTAGCATTATATAAAAAATCCCCTATGTCTCCTCCGGAGTTCCGTGTATTGGCTTTATTCATTCTTTCATTCAACCTTTATTTAGTCAGGTAAATCTCATTGAGCCTCGTGGGCTCATTTACAAAAGCGACCAGATTATTTTAGGTAGCTGAAATAAACGGTTCCCCCCTTGTTATTTTGGCAAATGAAGAGCAAATGTTTTCAAATTCACAGGACATGTTGTGCATGATGAGATGACTGAGCACAAAAGCACAGCACAAAAGTGTGTGTGCTGGGTGAGTGAGGTCTTTCATGATGCAGGTGGCCCTCTTCCTGCATCTGGAGGTGTAAATGTCTGTGATGGTGGGGAGACTGACTCCAACACACTTCTGTGCAGCCTTCACCACTCTCTGTAGCCCAACCCCACAATAACATGTGCACACATTATTTTTCCAAAAGTCCTTGACTGTGCTCAGTCATCTCATCATGGACAACATGTCCTGTGAATTTGAAAACATTTGCTCTTCATTTGCCAAAGTTACCTGGGGGGAACCGTTTATTTCAGCTACCTAAAATAATCGGTTCCCCCCCACAACATGGGAACTAATTATTTTTTCTAAAAGTCCTTAACTGTTCTCAGTCATCTCATCATGGACAACAAGTCCTGTGAATTTGAAAACATTTGCTCTTCATTTGCCAAAGTTACCTGGGGGGAACCGTTTATTTCAGCTACCTAAAATAATCGGTTCCCCCCCACAACATGGGAACTAATTATTTTTTCTAAAAGTCCTTGACTGTGCTCAGTCATCTCGTCATGGACAACAAGTCCTGTGAATTTGAAAACATTTGCTCTTCATTTGCCAAAGTAACAAGGGGGGAACCGTTTATTTCAGCTATGGTACCTAAAATAATCGGTTCCCCCCCACAACATGGGAACTAATTATTTTTTCTAAAAGTCCTTAACTGTTCTCAGTCATCTCATCATGGACAACAAGTCCTGTGAATTTGAAAACATTTGCTCTTCATTTGCCAAAGTAACAAGGGGGGAACCGTTTATTTCAGCTATGGTACCTAAAATAATCGGTTCCCCCCCACAACATGGGAACTAATTATTTTTTCTAAAAGTCCTTGACTGTGCTCAGTCATCTCGTCATGGACAACAAGTCCTGTGAATTTGAAAACATTTGCTCTTCATTTGCCAAAGTAACAAGGGGGGAACCGTTTATTTCAGCTATGGTACCTAAAATAATCGGTTCCCCCCCACAACATGGGAACTAATTATTTTTTCTAAAAGTCCTTAACTGTTCTCAGTCATCTCATCATGGACAACAAGTCCTGTGAATTTGAAAACATTTGCTCTTCATTTGCCAAAGTAACAAGGGGGGAACCGTTTATTTCAGCTATGGTACCTAAAATAATCGGTTCCCCCCCACAACATGGGAACTAATTATTTTTTCTAAAAGTCCTTGACTGTGCTCAGTCATCTCATCATGGACAACAAGTCCTGTGAATTTGAAAACATTTATTCATTTGCCAAAGTTACCTGGGGGGAACCAAATGTATGGCTCATCTAGCAAAATTAGAGATTTTGTCTTGTTCACTTCCCATATTTACCTTATATAAAAGTTTTTGAAAGAAAAATAACAACTGTATTCTTCAAAATGCAATTTATTAACTTTCAGCGAAAATCTAAACAAACAGCAATCACCACCGCAAACACACCAACCTAAAGAGAACACGCAAAGCACTCAAATCTGTTTTGTGTTGGTGGACTTCCCACACATGCCTGATGAAACCATCTCAGGCACATCTCACATTCGATCTGAAAAATGGACAAAAAAATATAAGGCATTTTCATTTTCAACTAGATCTCTTTACAATTATAGCATCCATTCATTTTCTATTCCCACTTCTTCCAACTTTTTCTTCCAACAAACACACCCACACCCCACTGAACATAAGAGGATCTGCGGTGGAAGTGGTCTCCAGCTACAAGTACCGTATTCTCCGGCCTATAAGTCGCAGGGCTTGGAAATGTAGGCAAAAATGTACGACTTATAGGCCGGAGAATACGGTACTTGGGTGTACACATGAATGATAACCTCAGCTGGAGCAACAACACCACCAGCCTGATCAAGAAAGGTCATCAGAGACTCTACTTCCTCAGACGGCTGAGACGAGCTGGTCTGAGAAGCTCAGTCCTCACCTCCTTCTACAGGTGTGCAGTGGAGAGCATCCTGTGCTCCAGCATCAACGTGTGGCATGGAGGCTGCACAGCTGCAGAAAGAAAAGCTTTGCAGAGAGTGGTGAAGGCTGCACAGAAGTCTGTTGGAGTCAGTCTCCCACCATCACAGACATTTACACCTCCAGATGCAGGAAAAGAGCCACCTGCATCATGAAAGACCCCACTCACCCAGCACACACACTTTTTTCCCCACTCCCCTCAGGACGGAGGTTGAGGAGCATTAAGTGTAGAACCACTAGACTGAGGAACAGCTTCTACCCTGAGGCTGTTAGACTAATATATAAATAACCTGAATAATTACTGTGAAATATCACATCATGTTGCTGCTGATCTGTTTCATGTTGCTGAGTTCATTGTGACCATCTGCTCACACAGACTCTGCTGCTGCTTGGAGTAATGTTTTTCTATGATATTAGTGTATTTTTTATTTAGTGTATTTTTAGTTGATGTTTTTCTTAGTTCATATCTTAGATGTTATTATTGTTCTTCTTTTACATTTTATTGTTGGATGTAATGGGACCCTGTGTACATAATTTTCATCACATGTACCACACTGTGAATGACAATAAAGATTTTCTGACTCTGACTTTGTTATTTCTAAAATCATTTTTTCTCTCAAATAATGGAAAAAAACCAGACATTAACTACCAAAAAATAGCAGCTAGAAATAATTTTTATCCAGTCATATTTTTAATTTGAATGAGAATTAGCCTACCAGAAAGCATAAACTTATCTTTGCAGGAAGTTTTCTTGTCCTGCGATCAGCTGCTTCCATCCTTCAGTAATACAAATTATAAAGTATGAAGTGTTGGTGGCTGACTGATACTGTACTTTGTATTTGTCACATGACCAATAAAAAAAATATATAAAAAAAAAAAACCTGTACGCTAACTCCCCACACAAGACCAGGTTTATTTATTTAGTGGAGGTTTTATATTTATCTATTTATCACCAGAAGCTGTTTATTAAAATGAGTTATAACCGTGACACGATAGTGTGGACTCGTTTCACAGAGAGATCTTTCAGATGCGTCTTGAACACGGTCGGATCCGCCTCTCGGGTTGCAGTGCAGTGCGCGCTCCCGACACAGGGGGAACAGATTCTCACGGGGGAACTGAAATTCGCACAGCACCGGTACTCACCAGTAAAAAGACTACTCAGTAAAAAGACTCACCAGAGTTGCATCACACACAGTAGTTAGACGCTGCAAGTTGGGAGAGAGGTGAAAACCACTGTAGTCTCCAACGAACAGCAGAAATACTTGAACGAAGGTTAAACCGTCGCAGCCCCTAGAGGAGAACACACTACACTACTTCAACTAACAGACAGTCAGACCTGCGACGACGGTGAAAACATCCAAAAGAACTGATTCTGATTCTGAAATGCATAGATATCATATATAGAACACTAGATACCGCATGGCCCGCTCTCGCCTATCCACAATATTCCTGAAGGTGGCACTGTATTTGCGATTATGGGACTTACTTCCGTTTTGACCCCGGAAGTAGAATTTCTGCATTGGCTCCTCGTTGTTTACTTGTTTATCTGTGCGCATCGTAGAAGTTCTGTTAAAGTTCTGTTTTCTGTTATTTTGAGCTAAAATTGTCATGAAGATGTCTTGTGGAGCTCTGGTACCTGTTGCGCTGTTCGTGGCTGTAAGAATAATCAGACGAAGCTGAATTTGTGGCTGCAACTAGTGTGTGTTGAACATGCTCCGAAAACAAAAACCTGCATCCTTCTTTGTGGCTGGGCTACGAGAAACCACCTGAAAAAAGACTCTGTATCCTCCAGAGGAACGAGAACACCAGGTATGATTTAAGAGACAGCTTTTAGTTTAATGATTTTATGTAGTCAGTGATTAAATGATACTATTTTCGTGCATAACTGGCAAATAAACACACGCACCTATATACTGTATGTATGCTGTCTGTGTATATTTATTTATACTGTATATATAATATAGGTGTCTGTTGTGTTTATTTATATATATATATATAATATAGGTGTGTGTGTGTGTGTGCGTGGGTTTCTTTTATATATAATCTAGGTGTGTTTGTGTGTGTTCATAAATGAACCCTAATGTTTGTATACTGTACTTTTCTTTTCCTCCTTTCTGTTATATTTCTGCATAAGGTGAGTTCCAGGGATGGTGGATGATGCTCCAGTTGGTCCAGGGATGGATGGATGAAGCTCCAGTTGGTCCAGGGATGGATGGATGAAGCTCCAGTTGGTCCAGGGATGGATGACACTCCAGTTGGTCCAGGGATGGATGAAGCTCCAGTTGGTCCAGGAGATGGATGAAGCTCCAGTTGGTCCAGGAGATGGATGAAGCTCCAGTTGGTCCAGGAGATGGATGACGCTCCAGTTGGTCCAGAAGTTTGTGTGCAGTTATGTACCACAGCAACAAATGAGTGAAAATATAATTTCTATAAATAAATCTGCGTTTGAAGTGCATTTGGTGTTGCTGTGTTTCACCTTCTTTATTTCAATAAGATACATTGTTTAATGTCTAATGAGAAGTTCTACTGCAAATAAAAACACTAGATGTGATTGTTTTTTTGGCAACTTACCAGTTTAGTTTTTTATTGACAAGTACAAAACTTAAAAACATGCATGTTGCTGTGGTTCCTCCTCCAGGAGGAGATTGATAAGAATAAAAGCTATAATTATAAATTTTAGGCTGATTGTTAACTCTAAATTGACTCTGGGTGTGAGTGAGACAGGTCCCTCTTGTAAATGAGTCCCCGTGGCTCAACGAGGCAAGCCTGTAGAAATAAAGGTTGAATGAATGAATAAACTAAAAACATTTGAAACTGAATACAATATGAGAACTGTGGGTGATTTGATGTCTTTTAATGAAAATGATTGGCTGCAGAATAAATACCAGAATAAATACCAGGTCAAATACACTCTTCAACAAGAAATGATGGGCAGTTTCTGATTTTAAACAAACTGGAACAGATTCCTAATCATGTGGGACCACTGGACGACCACTGGACGACCACTGGACGACCACTGGACGACTGGCGCAAGCAGCAAACCCCTCCGGAATCCAAGACGATGGAACTCGGCCCTTCACTCGTCTGTACCTTAAAAAAAAAAAATAAAACTGTCATGTTTGCATCACAAAGTCTAAAATAAGACCAAGTTTGCTACTCAAAGTAGAAAGAATAAATACAGTTGCTCCTACATTTTTTACTCATTCACAAAGATATACTGTAATGTTCAATTTTATATTGATTTCAGTAATTTTATCTTAGATTTACTTTAATATTTTTGAATTATTGTGCCAGGTGCTTGTGTCATTACTTGTTCTTCTGCTCCTGCGTCTCAGAGTAAGTGTGTCTGTCAACTTCAGCGTGGGAGACCAGTCTGTGACTTGTGTGCAGGCCTTCCTGAAAATATAAATATTTCAATAGAACAAATGTAGTAATAACCAAAAGATGAGCTTGTGTTATGGAATATTTTCTGTACAAACAGCATCCCACTGCTTTATTCACATGAGAGTAACAGGGACCTACAATCAAAACAGTACTACAGTACAGTATGTATGTGCAGTATGTATGTATATACTGTATATATAGTGTGCATACAGTATACACATACACACAGCATATGTAAATGTATTACACACACATGTAGTTATATTATTTATCCACAGATTTGTTTAGTAAATACTTTAACAGATGCTAACGCTACATGCTAAGCTAACCACAGCTAGTAGACGGTGCTAAATCATGAAGAAAAAACAACAACAGCTCCAACACAGAGAAAATTATACTCTCACATTGTTCTGAAATTGTTTCACAAAATGATTTATGTAGAATATTTTGTTTACCGGAGAAAACGTGATCTGAACACGACGTCTTCGAGAGCAGATCCGAGCAGAGGAGGTGCAGCTGTCAGCTCCTCCGATGGAGATAAATCCTTCACGTTTACTTATTTTTGGGATGAAGTGAAAACTGCACTTTGAACAAACGTCTACCCGACAGCAACACCCACTAACCCAACACGAAGTAACCGTTGCAATTAATTAGAAATAAACAAAACAAAAAAACAAAAGTGAAAAATACAGCCAGTAGACTGGGCTTTAACTGCTGCTCTCACTTCAGGCGGAAGTCGTTCCCATAATTCGCGCAAGGCATCATGGGGCGTAGGAATATTGTGGATAGACCCCTTTCACGGCTCGTCATCAACCCTGGAAAAATACCGGAAGTAGCCATCTTGGCGACATAGCTGTGTTAGCCTCAAAGCTATTGTAGTGTTGCGTCGCGTCTGGTCACACACAATCAAAAAATGGTGAATTATTGTCGTGTCCATGGCTGCCACAATCGGTCAGATTGAGAGAAAAAGCTTCTGTTTTACAGATTACCACTCGTGATCACAAATCAAGGTGAAGTAACTCAGCAATTATCAGAGGAAAGTCGACGTCTGTGGCTGCCAGCCTAAACCAGAACTTGGATTGAAAAAAACTGAGCAACATCCGAATTTGCTCTGCACACTTTGTGTCAGGTAATATATTTCTTAATGTAGATTATAGTGAATTAGGGCATTACACGAATCATAAGTTTATTGAGCACGAGGACAGACCTTTGAAACACCACCTCCCTTTCTCTGTTCAAGACAGCCCTGAAAACACATCTCTTTAGACTAGCTTATTTACTAAATGTATTTTATATTATATCATCCTTATGTATTTTATATTTCAATTTGTCACTGATAATGTTTGAACTGTATTGGTTTGTTAAGTGTCCTTGGGTGTCCTGAAAGGAGCTTTTAAATAAAATGATTATTATTATTACAATCCTTTAACTGTGCTGCATAAAATGTACATGGAACGTTACAATTTTTTTTTGTTGAGTTATTTGTTTTTTACTTGTTAAGCTTTCAGTTGTTGAGTTGTTTATGCTGATTATTCAAAATTCATAAGAGCACTGTCATGACAGTGCTCTTGTCATGTCATGTCATGACACTCATGACAAGAGCACTGTCATGAGAAACTACACACCTAGCTCTCAAGTTGACGAGCTGACGAGATTTCAGGCGGCCATCTTGGCGCTGTCGTCCGCTCCACTCAGCCTTATATATTTGGCAGGCACAATAAAGTATCAGCGCATTTAATCAATCATAACACGCTGAATAGTAATCCCATAGGTCTTTTGCAGATCGGGACTAATGCACTTCCGTTCGCCATTTTGGGTGTATGCGCAGATAGTGTGCGCAGATACCCATTCAGTTAAACAGGAAGTCCGTGGAAAACACAGTGCGATTCATAGCGATAACATCAGCAAAATGGAAAGTAAATATAAAGATGAGAAGAAGCCGTATAGAGAGAAACTCAACGTGGAAGCCAGAGACCGTTACATGGCGAAGTTGACGTCAATTAACAACGTAGATCCATACGAGGTAGCAGCTAAGCTAGCAGCTAAGCTAAGGCATGGACGTCCGAACCAGGGCTACTTCCACCAACAACAAATATGGATATTATTTTCTATCTTGTAAATGGTGTCAGTGCCTACACATTTGACGAATTTGGTGGTCACAGCAAAGGTAAAAAACCCTAAACATAACATCTTAGTCAAAGTTATACAGATGTCACTTCACAGCTAGTTTAAAGACACAAGTTGTGTGTGTGTGTGTATGTACACACACATCTATCTATATATATATATATTATGTGTGTGTATATGTATATATACACACACACACTTAAATATATAAAAATAAATACAGTATATATATACTGTATATGTGTGTGTGTGTACATTTTGTATGTGTACATTTTCTAAATACACATAAACATCTATACACACATATTAATTTATGTGAGTTTTGTGTGTCTGCATAAACATATATACCTGTAATCCATACATTAAGTATAAGAATTTACACCCCAAAGCAACACATTAATCTTAATATATTGTATATGCTGTTCGAACATTTTACTCTGAAGTCTGTATTACAAGTAATTTTTACTGTATTTTGAGTCTTTTTTTTAGGTGATGGATGTGTTTGTATCCACTCAGATACCTTCAGGTCCGTCCAGCAGCTCAGAACCTTCTGCACTGCCCTCTTCATCCCGACGAGCACCGGGTCAGAGAAGCTGAGTGGTGAAGTGAGACTTCCTCACACTTTGAGAGGGTCAACAACAACCAGAGACTACAGCAGAAGTAAAACGACCTGACGTTCTCAATGTGTCCCCTAGTGCCACTCAGTCTCAGATTAAGACGGCGTACTACAAGCAGTCCAGACCTTGAAATGGCAGCAGCCGGACGGGTGGCTTCACAGCACAAAACCTTATAGCAGCTGTCCAGCACGCTGGTGGACTAATGATGATTTGGGCCTGGTTTTTCAGCCAGAACCTTAGTGTTTTTACAAAATGTGCACATTTTCTGCTAGATAACATTTGCATTCTGAGCTGAATATATGGGTGCAATAAAGCCTCTGCTGCTTCAGTTTCTATATTTTGAAACAAACTCAGTTTTTGGGGCACTGTGAATCATTTTTAGTTTTCTACAAACTGCCTTATGTGCTTTCTAGAAAATTCACTTATACAGTTTACTATTTACTTCAGCAGACCGACTTACTTGGAAAAAGTCAATTCAGGAGAACTCCAATTAACCAGCACATGTTTACAATGAGCTCGTCTGTGAATAGAAAACAGAAGCTGAGCTGTTTGGGTTCAGAAAGGTGGTGCTGGTCAAATGTGAGGCACATACTTAGCTTAATAAAGATGGCTTTAACATTTGAGAAGCTTTTGTAATTTTATTTTTATGCCAGAAATATTTAATATGTTAAATTTTTTAAACCTTTGTTTAGCATCACGAAATGTTACAATTAATAACCACCAAAAATTAGTTATATGTGGGTGTAAATAATCTTGACAACAGTTGAACCTTTTGCATGTTTATTTCATTTCATTGTCATAAATCACTTACAGTAACTGTCACATTAGATGGTCTCTCTGTAAAAAAATTCAAAGCAATCAATAATCACAGCAACCTTATTTCCAAATGACTGCACAAGCTCATGTGGCATAACTTTATGCAATGTGTGTCTGTCTGGCCACACAATAGAAGGTTGCAGGATTGTATATAATTGTGACACAATTTGTGACAGTCCCCTGTTCAGCAATTTATTGAGATTCATCAGTAGGATCTGAAAACGCATTCCAGCTGAACCTCAGCTTCCTCCAGGACATGATGGCCAGAAACGTCTTCATCCTGCTGTGCTCTAACTCAGCTTCTTGTGATGTGCTGTTACGTTGCTGGTGTCGTTTACGTCGTCTTGCACAGCGTCCTGCGTCAGTCGGTTTAACTTCAGTGTGACCGACACGCAGAGATGGAGACCAGTCTGCATCACTTTCGATCATCTCATAAGCTGGCTGACGTGCAATCACATAGAGATGACAGATAAGTGACAGGTGACAGCTGTCATGAGAGAAATGCAATTTACATATTGCAGTTTTGAAAATGAAGTTGACTTTGAGTTTGACTTTTTTTTATATGTCAAGACAGTTTTTAAATCCTGTTCAGGCTTATTGCTATTTTATCCCTGTTTTTTTTAAGACTTAGACAGTAGTTATAGTCTAAATATGACTTAGCTCTGTTTTCACACCTAGTCACAAACTGTTAGTTCACAACTGTTTTTATCATTTAAGGGACATTTAAAAGCTGCGAGCTATTTTATCTCAAACAGAATTAGAAATGATTGTCCATGCTTTTATTTCTTCTCGGTTGGGTTATTGTAACAGCCCTTTAGTAGGGATTACTAAATCTTTTTGGAAAGCACTTTGTAATTTTATATCCGTCAAAGGTGCTATATAAATAAAGTTTACTTTACTTTAGTTCATTTACTGGATACATTTAAGTACTGGATAAAAAAAAACTTGTGTTCGCCACTGGGTGTCACTGGTGACTAAGGTTGAGGTGGAAAAGGAGACGACAGCTAAATATAATAATAATAATAAATGTGTTTGTCATCAATATCATCACAGGACAGAGAAACAAAGCATAAAATAAACAAACAATCAGCTTACCTTTATGAAAATGCAGTGAACAAACACGCATTTTGGAATAAAAAGCACAATGGAACTAAAACTAACTCAGATCTGCTATGCTATCAGTAATGATCACGACGTCGACACAACCAACATGGCGCCCGGTACCCACGTGACACGAGCCGTGACGTCACGTGCAAAAGACCGATTGCCACATATTTAAATGTTAGGCATACAGCTATTAAAACTGCATGTATAGGAACATATATTTTAGCATATTTAAATAATTTTGGTGGAATACCATACTTAATTATATGACATGTTTAGCAAGATGCAACCAAAGATGCAATTTATTCACACACACATTATGTATACATATTAGATACTGTAATTATATATACAGTATATATATATATATATATACAGTATAAATATATATATATACAGTATATATATATATATATATATATATATATATATACTGTATAT
>JBBPBX010003207.1:0-15088 GCA_038048925.1 Garcialebias charrua | reverse complement strand
TTAGTTCTCGATGTTATTACTGTTTTTCTCTTTCATTTGTTGTTGGATGTAACTGGGACCTCGTGTACATAATCTCGTTTTCATCTCATGTACCACATGCGGTGCAAATGACAATAAAGACTCTCTGACTCACTCTGACTCTGTATGCACGCATGATGCACGGCTCCTGTGTTGTGCTCCAGAGCGCAGCAGTGTCAAACTGAAAAAGCATTATTCCTGAAAACGGCTGATAAGCCATATCATAGATCAGAAAATTATATCTGTTTATAAATAAATGCTCTGCGTGTTACACTATTTATTATATCCTCCAATAAGGCTGAATCCGTTCCTGTTAAATATTTTTTTGGCACAACTTTGTGCTTCCTTTATTTAACTGCGTCCATGTGGATGTAATAATTGTTTATCATGTGTGTTTGGTGTGAACAATGAACACTTTCACATCGTGAACAGTTTCTCGGAATCACCTATAAGTGTCGCCAAAGGAACCAAAACCACAGAAACGTGCGTACGCCAACCCTGGAGTTGGCGTGGGGCTGCGCACATTTCCACGTTCAGTTCAGTTTTGATACATACAGAGTTTTGCGTGGATAATGACGTACGCAAGGTTTTTGTGCGTACGCACCGTTGATACATGAGGCCCCAGGTCCGCTCAGCAACTGGTGTGCAGCTTGTTAGATGAATCGGGTTCCGTTTGGCTTCAAATCTATCGACTCTTATCCAAATTCCAGCTTTAACTTGTTAAGTTGTTGACAACAACTTGTTGTTAGCTGAACTTTTAGCCCCAGAGCTCTGTTTAGCCCCAGAGGAAAACAGACCGAGGTAGCACACGCAGGAATGCAGCATGCGCATTAGGTGAGCAGAAGATTCATGAGGACGGGAGAGTAGATTCATGAGGGCGGGGGAGTAGATTCATGAGGGCGAGGGAGTAGATTCATGAGGGCGGGGGGGAGTCATATCCACAGAATTCGCCCGTGTCAACGCAGATCTTTTCCTCTAATTAACATACCCAAAATCTCCGTTTCCCCCCACCGTGTCCGTGTAAACAGGGCCTCAGAGTATGGATTGGGTGGTGTGTTGACCCAAATGCTCCCAAATAATACTGAACAAACTATGGCATTTGCATCTCGAACTCTGACCCCTACAGAACGAAAAAAAAACTCTACAGTACCTAGAGAAGGAGGTTCTTGCTTGTGTATGGGTGGAGGTCTTATCTATATGGGGTTGACACTTTACTCTAAGAACTGATTATCAAGCACTGACCACACTGCTTGCCACCAAAGGTATTGGTCGTGCTGGAATGAGAGTCGCACGTTGGTCTGCACGTTTACTGTGTTTCACCTATATAACTTGGAATACAGACCTGGGGCCTCATGTATCAACGGTGCGTACGCACAAAAACCTTGCGTACGCCATTTTCCACGCAAAACTCCGTATGTATCAAAACAGAACTGAACGTGGAAATGTGCGCAGCCCCACGCCAACTCTAGGGTTGGCGTACGCACGTTTCTGTGGTTTTGGTTCCATTGGCGACACCTAGAGGCGATTCTGAGAAACTGTTCATGATGTGAAAATCATTATTGTTCACACCAAACACACATGATTAACAATTATTACATCCACATGGACGCAATTAGAATATAAAATAATATACGGGCGGCCGTGGTGTAGTGGTAATGGCAGTCGTCTCCCGATCGGAAAGTTGGCGGTTCGACTCCCGGGACCCGCACCATGTGTCGTTGTGTCCTTGGGCAAGACACTTAACCCTGAGTTGCTCCCGGTAGGACTGGAAAGCACCTTGCATGGTAGTCTGCCGCCACCGGTTTATGAATGTGTGTAGCATTCAATATATGTGTAGCACTTTGAGATTTTCAGTAATGAAAAGTGCGTTATAAATTGAATTAATTATTATTATTATTATTATAACTATTCTATGATTTGGTTAAGTATAACATTTTGTTGCTTATGTATAAGGCACATAAAGGCATGTTGCCTGACAATATTCAAACACATTTTGTTAAAAGAGAGAGTGTATATTTTCTTAAAGGAATTGAGATGTTTGTGAAGCCTTATTTTAGTACTAGTTTGAAGGAACGATCCACAATAATTCAGGGAATAGGATTGTGGAATGGTTTGGAAGATACTGTTAAGAATGCCAGATCACTGTGTACATTTAAGAGACTGATAAAGACGAGTTTCTTGGAAGAATATGGGAATCGTTAATACATATATCTACTTAAGTTGTTGTCTGATTTGATTAAGATGTTTGAGTTTTTATGTTTTTAATTTAGCTAGATTATTTTCTTTTTGAATTAAATTTTATATATATATAATTTGATTTACATTAGAATTGAGTAAAAAGGGGCAGTTTTCATAAGACTAGTTCTTCTTCTGCCACCTTTCATTTCATTTAATTTACTTTTTGTTATTGTATTGTATGTATAATTGTCATGTTTTTAAATGAAATGAATACATTTTCAAAAAACAAAAACAACAAAAAATAACCTGCAAAAGATATAAAAAACAGAAAGACTGAATAGTCTTGCACAGCTTAAATTCTTGTTTTTAGTTTATTTTTAGCTGTTTTAGCAGTTGAAGAACGTGATGCATGATGGGACAAGACGACATTCCTCTGGTGCAGGGCATATTTAAATGAATTTGCATATTTATATGGAGGCGTGTCAAAGGCGGAGTCGGCCACTCTCTCATGTGCGCTCAATTCCACATTGATTGCGATGTACAAAAGCAATGTGCGTGGATTCCGGCGTACGCACAGTTTGATACATCTGGATTTTTTTGTGCGTACGCCGTTTTCTGGATTTGACCGTACGTCACGTTTCAGTAAGAAGTCCACGCAAGTCTTTGTACATGAGGCCCCAGGTTCACAAAACCAGGCTGCAGACTGTTTATCACGGTTGCCACTCCCTGTGGACTCTACTTCTGTGGAAGAACCTGATATGGTTGCATCCTTGTGTCAGCTATATCTGTAGCTGAGTTTACTTATTACTTTACTTAAATAAATAATAAGAATAAACACTGCAAAATGTCACATCATGTTGATACTGATCTGTTTCTTGTTGCTGCGTTCATCTGTGACCATCTGCTCATAATGACTCATGTTCGTGCTGCTGTTTATAATGATGTTTTTCTACTACATTAGGGCTTAGTGTATTACTAGCTGATGTCTCTCTTAGTTAATCCTAGATGTTATTATTGTTTTTCTCTTGCATTTGTTGTTTGGATGTAACTGGGACCCTGTGTACATAATCTCGTTTTCAACACATGTACTACATGCGGTGCAAATGACAATAAATTCACTCTGACTCTGACTCTGACTTCTGCTTCCTCCCAGTGCCATTAACTCACACTCCTGCGAGGACAGATAGTGAAGGGCTGGCCAAAATGCAAAAAGGATGTGGACCCTCTCTTAACACCATATTTCTTGATCAGGAATGAACTTTCTGCATCTCAAGATTTGACCATGAGGGGTGAGCATCGCTACATTGTTCCTGTTGCACTGCGTGATACTGTCATTCATCTAGCACATGACAGACACCAAGGTGTTGTTCGCACAAAACAAAGGCTTTGTGAACTATACTGGTGGCCTATGATAGACAAAATGGTTCAGTCTGTCATTTCTTCATGTATTCCTGAATGAAAAATCTGCTCGAACTACTCCTGCTCCTCTCTAAACTGCCTGACAAACAGGGGCATTTGCATCTCGAACTCTGACCCCTACAGGGCTATTCTGGTAGATAACTATTATAATAATAGTTAATAGATAGATAATCTATTCTGGTAGAATAAAGCCGGTTACCCACTGGACCCGTGTCGGGCGGCGGAAGCAGCCGGTTTACATGCAAAGTCTATGTGGAGACGCATCGAGGCGCGGCGTATCGTGAAGCGGCGCGTTTTGAGTGTTTGAAGCGGCGCGGCGGCACGCGGCAGTTTCTTTCCACGCACGCGCGTCCGAAACAACCTACGCGTTGAGCAGCGTCGGATCGAAAAGTTGATGTTTTGCGGCTCAACGCTGCTCGATGCGTCCAGCAAACAATCGGGAGAGCCTCTGCTATGTGATTACACAACGACAACGGGACTTTTTTTGGACTTTTTAAACTTACCCCATCGAGCCTCCATGAATTGGAACCAGACTCCGGTAAGAAACTTGAC
Source organism: Garcialebias charrua (assembly GCA_038048925.1). Classification (NCBI taxonomy): domain Eukaryota; kingdom Metazoa; phylum Chordata; class Actinopteri; order Cyprinodontiformes; family Rivulidae; genus Garcialebias; species Garcialebias charrua. The sequence goes on along the minus strand of JBBPBX010003207.1, from coordinate 10,921 downwards.
ATTTTTACAGTTGCTGCTGTCCGCTCCAGCGTAGGATCACCCCAAACATAAAAAAAAGTTTTAATCTCAACAAAGACTGTCGGAGCTGCAGTTCGGCTCGTAGAAAACCCACTCCAGTAGGAAGGGGGGTCACGTGTTGCTGATTTTATCTGCCAGTAGCATGAAAACACAACAACTGATGACCCTCTGCCTCCCCAGAGTGCGCGTCATCAGACGCGTCCCAGTGGGTACCCGGCATCAGTGACACTGACAAGCGGCCAAAAGGGGGCGGCTGGAGCGTTCTGACAATTTAGGTGGGTACCCGGCATAAGTCTACCAAGGCATAAGCAAACTAAGCGGCTGCTTAGGGCCCCCAGGCCACCAGGGGGCCCCCTAAGTAGAATTGACTTTTTTTTTCTTTTTTTTTTTAAGATCGATTTCTATATGATTCTATTACACACAATTTCATTATAAAGTTGTGATTTTTTTTCTTTTAATCAACAATTTATATGTAACTGGGTGGTTTATTAGTTTTAAAATAGTGTTTATGTAGAAGTGTTTGTAAATTCCCACCCACGTTGGGCCCATGAACGCACCCCTGCGCCAGACCATTTCTGCTTTAAAAGCAGCATAAAGACCTTTCTTTTTAAGCAAGCCTATTCTGCCTCCACATTGTTCTGTTCTCCGATATGTGTATATTTAATAAACCCTTGAGGCTACACAGAAGCATGCGTGACACGACTCCGTCTTAACAGGTAACCTTTATACGGTCCGACCCGCAACACAATACAACACAAAGGTTCCTACCAACAACCTGATACTACATCCCCCTTTCTGAATAGGATTTGTTGTGAGGGTCTACAAACATAATTGCACTAATACTTTCCTAAAGCAGAATGTGCTAGAACTCTAACTTATTGTCATGAACGGCTGCTTCTGTGAAGAACGGGCGGTGGACTCACGAGGTAGCTTGGCGAACTCAGCTTTATTGAACTGCTAATAGCACGACATATTATTATTATTATTATGTTAACGTCTCGTCAGGCTCAGTTCACAACTAAAACACACACACTGCGCATGCTCAGTCTATACTAGCTACGGCAACCCAACTAGGACATATCACCACATCTCCCCCTTTTAGCAGGAAACACACGTTTCTAAACTACCCTGTATATAACATCCGAACACTAGGACGTTGGGGTCGACTGCCCTCGGTCCACAGCAACGTAGGGATTATTCTGCCCTCGATAGTTGCTGTTCCTATTAATTCGGTGAACAACTAAATATTTTCCCAGTTACTATTTACCCACATCTATGTTTCAACTAAACAAACTACCAGTTACCATTTACACACAACTACACAACTCTATGTTTCACACTTATACATACAAACTACACAGGTCAACTTCACTTTATCCTTTTTTTTTTTTTTTAGTCATTAAGTGTCTCGGTACCTTAGAGGGATTCTGATTACCCTTCCCCTGGAAGTCACCTGTGAACCTTCTGGAGTTGAGCGCTCCACCTCTGGACCCATGTGTCTCTGGTCAGGAGTTCTGGTCGCAGAATCAACACCGTCTTCAGGTGGAAAGCTACTGTTCAGTGTCACTGGAGAATCAGGTGGTTGTAGCTGATCTGGTTGATCTGTGGGAAGTGGGACAGCTTGCAGATGTCTCCGGTTCCGTCTTAATACAGCTCCATTCTCCGTTTCCACCATATACGACCTTGGCTCATGGCATTTGCCGATGACCTTTGCTGGGGTTTTCCAACTCTTTTCACCATCCAATTTTATCCTGACGTCTTGTCCTGGTTGTAGTGCAGGAAGTGGTTGTGCAGAATGATGGCGATCATGGAAGAACCTGTAGGTTTCCTTTGTCTGTCTGTCCTTTTGTTGAATCACATGTCTGTCCACTGGAGCAGCTTTCAACTTGCTCTCCAGCACTGGAAGTGTGGTTCTGATTTCTCTTCCCGTCATCAGTAGTGCAGGGCTCACACCTGTAGCAGCACTAGGTGTTGCTCTGTAGCACATCAGGGCCAGATGGGGGTCAGGCTGCTTCAAAATGTTCTTTGCAGTCTGAACCGCTCGTTCGGCAGCACCGTTCGCCTGAGGGTAGTGGGGGCTGGAAGTTGCGTGCACAAATCCATACTCTCTGGAAAAGTCCTGGAAGTCACTGGATGTAAATTGAGTTGCATTATCACTCACCAGTTCCAGTGGAATTCCCCACCTCACGAACATGCTCTTGAGTCGACTAATGACTTCACGACTCGATGTGGAAGACAAACGAACTATTTCAATGTCTCTGGAATAATAGTCCGTTACAATGAGATAATTCTTACTCTCATGCTCGCACAGATCTGCTGCTATGCGCTGCCAGGGGCCCCCTGGTAGAGTAGAAGTCAGGAGAGGTTCGTGCCTCTGTGTTGGTTTGTGTTCAATGCAGAATTTACATGTTGACACAATCTGTTTAATCTCAGCACTGATGCCCGGCCACCACACTGCCATCCTGGCGCGTGCTCGGCACCGTGTTAGTCCTTGATGTCCTTTGTGTATCTCTGACAGCACCTCAGCTCTCTGCGCAGAAGGAATGACCAGCCGGTCCTCGAATAACACCAGCTTCTGAGAGATGTGCTCGTGCTGAATGGTAACAATGAAGAGATGAGTTCCTCGCTGTTCTTGGCGGCCATCCGTTCCTGATGAACTTTATAATCTGCTGCAGTTCATGATCGTGCTGAGTTGCCTCACGGATCCTTGAAAGTCTTTGGGATGAGGCTGGTGCATTCACCATAACTGATTCAACATGTGCCTGTACAATGTGATCTGTAGTCTCATCACTCACATGTCTCTGTGGCCTCCTGGATAGGGTGTCGGCTACGACCAACTGTTTGCCTGGAACGTGCTCTGCTTCCACGTTGAATCTTAAAAGCCGCATCAGGAGTCTCTGGCACCTTGGAGGGGCTTTGTCCAGGTCATAAGTGTTTATGAGTGGTACAAGTGGTTTGTGGTCTGTTTGCAGAACGAAACTGTCCATTCCTTGAACGTAGCGTGCAAATCGCTCACACGCCCACACACCTGCTAAACACTCCTTTTCGATTTGAGAGTATCTTCTCTCAGCATCAGACAGCGTGCGGGAGCAGAATGCCACGGGCTTTAATCCATCCTCGTGTTCTTGTAGTAGAGCTGCTCCTAAGCCATAGCTGCTTGCATCTGCGCTGATAACAGTTTTTCTACTTGCATCATAATATGCAAGAGCTGGAGCTGACACCAACATGGCTTTAACAGCTTTAAACGCCTGTTCTTGTGTGTCGTCCCATACCCACTTGTTCTCTCGTCGTAGCAGACTGGTGATCGGGTGTAGCTTGGTGGAGAGGTCTGGCAGGAATCTCCCCACATAGTTAATCAGGCCCAGGACCTGACGGAGCTCCTCCACATTTGTGGGACTCTGCATCTTTGTGATGGCTTCCACTTTCGTCGGGTCTGGTTTTATTCCTTCACCGCTGATGATGTGACCAAAGTAACGAGTTTCTGCTTTGCTGAAATGACACTTTGCTTTGTTCAGCTTCAAGCCGCTGTTTTTGATGGTTTTCAAAACTGCATTCAGGTGGTTGTCATGTTCCTCTTTAGTCTGTCCATAAACAAGGATGTCATCCATGACTACGACAACACCTTCATGGTCACTTAACAGTGTGGACAACTGTCTTTGAAAGATTTCTGGGGCTGACGTGATACCAAAAGGTAACCGCTTATAACAGAATCTACCACTGGGGGTTATAAATGTTGTCAGTTTTCTGCTCTCTGCATCCAGAGGGATCTGCCAGAAACCACATGACGCGTCTAAGGTTGAAAACACCTTAGCTCCTGCCAGCTTTGGGGCAATGTCCTCCAAAGTTGGTAAAATATAACGCTCTCTTTTCACTGCTTTGTTTAAGCGTTTTAGATCCACACAAATTCTTACTTGGCCACTGTTTTTCTTTTCAACAGGAACCATTGGGGCGCACCAATCAGTAGGCTCAGTAACCTCTTCTATGACGCCCAAATCTAGCATTCTTTTCAGTTCTGCCTCAACCTTAGAAAGGAGAGGAAATGGGACGCGTCGTGGCGTTGTCAGGCTGTAGGGCTCTGCATCTGCTCTCAGTTCTATTTTTACCGGGTTGCATTTTAGCAGGCCTATTTCTCCAAAAACATCCTCTAAGAGGTCTGTATTAATATTATTAATTCTCCTGACTAAACCCATCTTCCTAGCTACACTACCTCCCAACAGGTTATGAGCATAGGGTCCCTTTATGACTGTGACCCAGAAACTGTATTTCTGTCCTTTAAACTGACTTATGGCCATAAACCTGCCTACACAGTGGACTTCACCTCCAGGGCTGGTGACCAGTGGCATTTTAGCTTCTGTGACTAATCTTGGGCTATTTGGCAGTCTATTAAATGTAGTCAGCGACATCACTGTTATGTCTGCACCTGTGTCGATTTTAAATCTGACTGTACAGCCATTTATAGGTAATTCTACAAGCCACTCACTTTCTGAATCTGGCTGCTCTATTATAGCTGGCTTTACATTAGTTACTGCTCCAAGAAAAATCATGTCGTCACTCTCTACTGAATTGTTAGAAACTACTGTCACCTCTTTCAGCATTTTTGATTTGCAGACTATTTCAAAATGTCCCAATTTATTGCATTTATGGCACCTCTTGTTCTTTGCTGGGCATGGCTGCATTTTTCCATGTTGTCTATTGCAGCGTGAACATGTGAAGGGGTCTTTGGGCTCACTGGGCTCCGGTTTTCGCCTCCATCTTGCGTCGTTGTCGCTCTTTGATGTTTTAAAATGGCGTCCCCCTTGACTCATTGCGTCGACCATGTGTTCGACACGCAAACTAGCACTCTGCTGCTTTATTTGTTCACTTTGCCTTGCTATCTGAATAGCTCGTTCCAGCGTGAGGTTTGCCTCCAACTGCAGTTTTTCAGAAATACTGTGGTCCAGTATTCCAATCACAATTCTGTCTCGAATGTGTTCATCTTTTGTGCCTCCAAACTCACAGTTTTGAGCTAGTTCATATAAACTTCTGACAAATGCTTCGACTGGCTCTCCGGCTTTCTGCACTCTTTTATGAAAGCAAGCTCTGTCGTGAATAACATTTCTTCTTGGCACAAAATGGTCGCTGAATTTCGCCATTACCGTCGTGTAATCTAGCTCAGGATGTGTCTCCTCGATTTCTTCATATTCATCAGCCGCCACATTTACTCTCTCGTACACAAACGAGTCGTAAATAGCCTCTGCCTCTCTTCCCAGGGCATAAAGAAGCGTGTTAACTTGTACCTCTCCGCTCTCTCCGTCCAGCTTCGACGCTATTCTGTAGCGATCAAAGCGACGCCGCCACATCGGCCATTCTGCCGGGCGGGAGAAATCAAAGGGCTCGGGTGGACCGAACTTTGCCATTTAACTCAGTAACTCACTCAGTAAGGCGTCCTGTCGGCCACTTCTGACACCATGTCATGAACGGCTGCTTCTGTGAAGAACGGGCGGTGGACTCACGAGGTAGCTTGGCGAACTCAGCTTTATTCAACTTCTTCTTCTTCTTCTTCCGTGAGGTTTAACGGCAGCTTACAACCTTCCGGTGTATTACCGCCATCTAATGGTCCCATCCCTAAACTATTTACAGTCTTCCAAAAAAAAAACCAAGTCTGGTCCTCTGGACATCCAAAAATAAAACAAAACAAAGCAAAAAAAATAAAAATAAAAAAATCGTAGACCTACAGTCTTCTGCTTAGACCTGTCGACGTCAAGAAATACATAAAGTATTTGCGTCCACCTTTACTAGATCCCCATTCCAAAACGCTCTTCAAACTGATCGGGCTCGTGACATCATGTTTCATATGGTCCAGTAGAGTCAGCCTTTCCGCTGAATATGCAGAACATTCCAAAATGACGTGCTGCACTGACTCTGTTTGCTGGCAAAAATCACAACTTCCACTATCGTGTTTCCCTATAATAAACAAAGTACTGTTCAGATTTGTATGATACGCTTTATTCAACTGTTAATAGCACGACATGTTAACGTCTCGTCAGGCTCAGTTCACAACTAAACACACACACTGCGCATGCTCAGTCTATACTAGCTACGGCAACCCAACTAGGACATATCACACTATACTAGCTACGGCAACCCAACTAGGACATATCACCACATTATGAAAGAAGCGTTTATTATTCTGCATTATTCACCTGGATTATTGATCATAAATCAGGATATTATTCTGTTATTTACCTGGATTATTGATCATAAATCAGGATGTTATTCTGTTATTTACCTGGATTATTGAGCATGCATCAGGGTGTTTTTCTGTTATTCACCTGGATTATTGAGCATAATTCAGGATGTTATTCTGTGTTATTTACCTGGATTATTGAGCATGCATCAGAGTGTTATTCTGTTATTCACCTGGATTATTGAGCATAAATCAGGATGTTATTCTGTGTTATTCACCTGGATTATTGAGCATAAATCAGGATGGTATTCTGCATTATTCACATGAGTTATTGATCATAAGTGTTTATTGAGGCTTTATTTAATATTTTATTTAATTCATTTATTCATTCATTTAAAAGAGACAAAATAAAACAAATTCATAAAAAAAAACATTGAATGAAAAGAGTGCAGAAAGAAGAAAAAAAAACTTCTATCACCCTTATCCACAATATTCCTGAAGGTGGCACTGTATTTGCGATTATGGGACTTACTTCCGTTTTGACCCCGGAAGTAGAATTTCTGCATTGGCTCCTCGTTGTTTACTTGTTTATCTGTGCGCATCGTAGAAGTTCTGTTAAAGTTCTGTTTTCTGTTATTTTGAGCTAATATTGTCACGAAGATGTCTTGAGGAGCTGGTACCTGTTGCGCTGTTCGTGGCTGTAAGAATAATCAGACGAAGCTGAATTTGTGGCTGCAACTAGTGTGTGTTGAACATGCTCCGAAAACAAAAACCTGCATCCTTCTTTGTGGCTGGGCTACGAGAAACCACCTGAAAAAAGACTCTGTATCCTCCAGAGGAACGAGAACACCAGGTATGATTTGAGACAGCTTTTAGTTTAATGATTTTATGTAGCCAGTAGGCATGTAACGGTTGTAGTTGGTGTACCGAACCGAAAAGGTACGGAGGTGGACCGAACCGAACGTGCTGTACCGAAACGGTTATTTTTTCACTCATTGAATGTTAATATGTGCGCCGCGGAACAAAATTTCCTGGGCGCGTTTCAGCACGGAGCTATTATCTCGCAGCACGCGCAGCATTAGCCGTTAGCTTCTCGCTGCGGTTTCCTGTTTGTTAACGTTATGGTTTTCTTGTTAAAAGACGAGCGCACAAAGCTGTGTGTGTGGACGTTTTTTCATGAAGACTGGATCTGCAGCAGCAACACGTCTAACGTGAACGCGCTGGAAACTACGTCATCAGAACGTGAACGAGCTGTTACAAAGTACGCTAACCACACAGCTGCATTTAAACAACTTCTACAAAGTGCGCTAACAACACAGCTGCATTTAAACAACTTCATCAGGTAATTTAGATGGGTCCAGATCAATAACACAAACTGTATGAGTTTTTAAAGCTCTGAATCTAAGTCTGAAAGTTTTTAATGCACAGTTGATCCTTGCTATGAGACATCCATCACGTCAACACTTAAGTCAAAAAGTTCAGCTCTTTATGAAAAAACTAAAACTGATGGTCAACAAGTCCTGGAGCTGATTTAAACCCTGCCCTGATGATGAGTGAGATATTCAACCGTTCAAGAGGTATTGTTATTTTATTATAATTATTATTTATAATTTATTATTATTTAAAATTATAATCTTATTAACTTATTTTTTTACCTCTGTGTTTTATTTCCAGTATTTCCAGTTACAGAGGTAGCTGCTCTCCTTCCACTTCAGGGAAATCCACCAGAGATCACCTGCTGCAGCTAAGAAGTGTGTGATGCAGGGCCGGCCCAAGCCTCTTTGGGGCCCTAAGCGAAATTTGGATGGGGGCCCCCTGTTTCTACTAATAATGTGAATTACTGCAATCAACGGTCAGATGGTTTTATCATTCTCCCACCTGATAAAACATATTGCAACTCTGACAGTCCTTTTTAATGTATATTTGTAATTTATTGCAGGGATGTCAAACTTATTTTAATTTTGGACCACATCAAGTTCATGACTGTCCTCAGAAGGCCAGACATGGCAGAATGTATTGATAAAACTGCCTATGAATAAACTGGTAAAATCAAACTTTCTAAAAATAAAAATGAATAAAAAACTTTGCCCATCATGCCTTTTGGGGAAGGAAAAGGTATCCTTAATAGGCAGTGGTCCTCTCATCACCTGCTCAGTCCTGTTTACATCTGAGAGGAAAGATGCCACTCAGCTGGGTCCATTGGCAGAGCTGATGATCCTTTGTGTGGCTCAGACTTTGATGTGGAAGCTTCTGAGAAAGAGACAAAAGAAAGATGATGATTAATAATAACATAAAAGGGCAGAAAATGTTTGCGATGTACATAACTGTTAATCTGAAAATGATCTGGAGCACAAAGAGGAATTATAGATGATGTTTTGCTGTTAACTTACCAGGTAGATCATCTGCAGTTGCACACACAGATGAGACAGTGGGCACAGAAGATAGGGATGCTAGACTTAGCTCTGCAGAGGACGAAGATGGACCAAAGATGAAAATAACAAAAAATGTAGTTATGTTAGATGTCACATCATACTTATAATTATGTTGTTCACTTTTTTTATGGAAAAGTATAAAGTATGGAGTGGATGGAGAAAAGTTTCAGGAGTGATTTGTGACAAAAAGGTGTCAGCAAAGGTCAAAGGAAAAGTTTACAAGACAGTGGTGAGACCAGCTATGTTGTATGGTCTGGAGACAGAGACATGGACAAAAAGACAGGAGACAGAACTGGAAGTGGCAGAAATGAAGATGGTGAGGTTCTCCTTAGGAGTGACAAGGATGGATAAGATCAGGAATGAGATCATCAGAGGTACAGCACATGTTGAACAACTGGGAGATAAAGTTAGGGAGGCCAGACTGAGATGGTTTGGACATGTCCAGAGGAGGGACAGTGGGTATATTGGTAGAAGGATGTTAGAAATGCAGCTGCCAGGAAAAAGACACAGAGGGAGGCCAAAGAGGAGATATATGGATGCAGTTAGAGAGGACATGGAGGTAGTTGGAGTGAGGACAGAGGATGCAGAGGACAGAGTGAGGTGGAGGAGGATGACTCGCTGTGGCGACCCCTGAAAAGGGAAAAGCCGAAAGAAGAAGAAGATAAAAATACTTTCATACTTTGCATTTTTGCTTGTAGTAATAAAACAAATCAGCCAGTAAAACTGAAATTTTCTTCAGACATGTTTAAACAGTATTTGTTCCTCCAAAGTCTTCTATTTTCTGCTTACGTTGTAAATTAAATTTTTACGAGTTAGTTTAGGAGTTATAAAAAGGATGTTATGCAGTTAACTTACCAGGTAGATCAGAAGTGTTTGTAGTGGGCACAGAGGATGGGGATGCTACACTTTGCTCTAAAGAGGACAAAGATGGACATAAGATGAAATATATACTGTACATATGCACACACATTCCTTGCATACTTTCATTACAGACTCTGGAGTGTAATTGCTATAACAAAAAATTAATTGTATGCTGCATGGTGAATCTTTCTGTAGTTGATGCACTGCACAGCTGAGCCTGATCATGTGGACTTTCACTGAGATTCTGTGCTGACAAAATATTTTAACAATGCTCCTGCAGAACTTCACATAAGTTTGTGTAAAAAATGTTTATTTTAGTCAAATAAATTATCATGTTCAACAGTCCACAACATATTTCAAACTCAAGCATAGCTATAAGCTGTTAATATATCAATACTGTATAGCCTGATGTAAAACATTTGACTAGCAAATGTTATGTATTGGGAAGTTTTAATTATTGCTATCAAGCGTTAGCAAAAACACTGTTTTGAGCCAACAAAAAAAAATGATATACCGTAGTGCCAATCAACTCACATAAAATTAAAACTCAGTTATTAACAAGTACAAACACGGCAGTGCTAGCCAGCTGTTTAGCAGCTGCACAAATATTTTTTGATAAAAGAGACGTACTTTGTACAAACATACCTTTATCTTGCTGTTTTTTTATCTTCTTCTTCTTTTTTCCTCGTCCTTTTTTCAGCCCCTGAAGGATATATGCCCTTTTTTGCGACATTATCTAGCGTTAGTTGTGTCAGGTGCTTAATTAGCTTGGGTGCGTACTTCACATTGTGGCAAGGAGCTCAGAAACCTGAGAAACCTGTAAAACGGGATACCGGGGCCCCCACTAAGGGGGTTCCCAACCACCTGTCATTTCTTTCTTTCCTTTCTACTAGAGCGATTTCTATATATTCAAGTATACATATACACACAAATATATGATATATATGTTATATATATCATTATGAAAATAAAAATCTGAACTTTATGATGACGTTGTGCATAATAGAATCATATAATTTAAAAAATGAAATAAAATTTATGAAAATCCACAAAACTCAGCTCCTCTTTGGGGGCCCCCTTGTGACCCTGGGGCCCCAAGCGCCCGCTTACTCTGCTTATGCCTTGGGCCGGCGCTGGTGTGATGACTGAATTGAACTCTGGAACTGTTCCAGGACCAGTCCCACCAAGAAGAGGTTGTGAGTAATGAGGACAAATACAGCCACACTGGTGCTACTGGACAAAAACTTTATTAGTTAAGATTGTAAACAGTCTGTTGCTGCTTATTGTTCTGGTTCTGACTGTTATTGTATTCATTAAGATTTTTATTATTTTTAATATAATTTATTTATTGTAGAGTGCTGTTTATTTAAAATATCATCCAAATGGGTCACTTTTATTTATTACTACAATACAATACAAACATATTTTTGGCATATTTTCAAAA
>JBBPBX010003206.1:28655-84194 GCA_038048925.1 Garcialebias charrua | reverse complement strand
CTAATGTAGTGGAAAAACATCATTATAAACAGCAGCACGAACATGAGTCTGTATGAGCAGATGGTCACAGATGAACACAGCAACAAGAAAACAGATCAGCATCAGCATGATGTGATATTTTGCAGTGTTTATTCTTATTATTTATTTATTCATGAGTCTAACAGCCTCAGGGTAGAAGCTGTTCCTCAGTCTAGTGGTTCTACATTTGATGCTCCTCAACCTCCGTCCTGAGGGGAGTGGGGCAAAGAGTGAGTGTGCTGGGTGAGTGAGGTCTTTCATGATGCAGGTGGCTCTTTTCCTGCATCTGGAGGTGTAAATGTCTGTGATGGTGGGGAGACTGACTCCAACAGACTTCTGTGCAGCCTTCACCACTCTCTGTAGAGCTTTCCTCTCTGCAACTGTGCAGCCTCCATGCCACACGTTGATGCTGGAGCACAGGATGCTCTCCACTGCACACCTGTAGAAGGAGGTGAGAACTGGGCTGCTCAGACCAGCTCGTCTCAGCCGTCTGAGGAAGTAGAGTCTCTGATGACCTTTCTTGATCAGGCTGGTGGTGTTGTTGCTCCAGCTGAGGTTATCATTCATGTGTACACCCAAGTACTTGTAGCTGGAGACCACTTCCACTGCAGATCCACTTATGTTCAGTGGGGTGTGGGTGTGTTTGTTCCTTCTGAAGTCCACAATCATCTTTGGCAGCACGGTGGCACAACTGGTAGAGCTGCTGCCTCTCAGCGAGCAGGTCCTCGGTTCAAATCCCGGTCCGGGGGCCTTTCTGGGTGGAGTTTGCATGTTCTCTCCGTGCATGCGTGGGTTTTCTCCGGGTGCTCCGGTTTCCTCCCACAGACCAAAAACATGCATGTTAGGCTGATTGGTAACTCTAAATTGACCCTGAGTGAGACAGGTCCCTCTTGTAAATGAGTCCCCGTGGCTCAATGAGGCTAGCCTGTATAAATAATGGTTGAATTGAATTGAATCTCCTTTGTCTTCTTCACATTCATGTGAAGGTTATTCTCTTTGCACCAGCTCTCCAGATGTTCCACCTCCTGTCTGTAGCTGGACTCATCATTGTTTGTGATGCATCCCACCACTGCTGTATCATCTGCAAACTTTACAATATGACAGCCTGGATGTGTGGCTGTACAATCATATGTGAGCAGAGTGAACAGAAGAGGGCTCAGCACACATCCTTGAGGAGAGCCAGTGCTGAGGGTAATGGTGGAGGAGGAGAAGTTGTGGATCTTCACGGACTGTGGTCTGTTTGTTAAGAAGTCTAGTACCCAGTTACAAATGGAGGGGCTTAGTCCAAGTGTGGATAGTTTGTCTATCAGAGTTTGGGGGATCATGGTGTTGAAGGCAGATGTGAAGTCCACAAAGAGCATACGCACGTATGAGTCCTTCTGATCCAGGTGGGTGAGAGCAGTGTGGACCACAGAGGAGATGGCGTCCTCTGTTGATCGGTTCTCGCGGTATGCATATTGATGAGGGTCCTCGTTGATGTTGACGGTTGTCTTGATGTGGGACATGACCAGTTTCTCAAAACATTTAGCGACTATCGGGGTGAGGGCCACCGGTCTATAGTCATTCAGACCAGTCACTGTGGAGCTCTTTGGGACTGGGATGATGGTGGCGGTCTTCAGGCAGGTGGGAACTGACTCCAGTGCAAGTGAGGTGGTGAAGATGTCAGCCAGCACCTCACAGAGCTGGTCCGCACATTCCTTCAGAACTTTCCCTGGGATGTTGTCTGGTCCGGTTGCTTTATGAGGGTTGATCCTTCTGAGACTGCCTCTCACTTCTGCTGCGGTCACTCTGAGATGCTCTTCATCTGGTGATGAGGTGAGTCTGGTGCTAGCTGGTCTGTTTGGGTCTTCAAAACGTGCATAAAACTTATTGAGGGCATCAGGCAGAGATGGGTCCTTGGGGCATTGTTTGCTCTTGCCTTTGTAATCTGTTATGCATTTGATGCCCTTCCACATGCTCCGTGGGTCTTGTGAGGTGAACTGTCCCTCGATCCTCTGTGCATATGTTGCCTTGGCCTTCTTAATGCCAGCAACCAGCTCTTTCCTGCAGTCGAGTCCATAAAGCCGACAGAAATTCAAATGACCGTCGACTAGCCTTACAAAGTATTCTCTGATTACATCTACAATAGTTGAACCTACAGTTAGGACGGTTCCAGCTGTTAGCTTGTGACGGTTTTATTAAAAGGGGTGCCAGCCAGGTATCCCTCCTGACAGTTAGGATGACCAATTTTGAGTTACTTTTGTATTTTTTATTTTTTTTAACCTGTCACACAAGGACCATCCACTTAATGGTGTTGACCCTTTACAATTTGAATGACAAAAAAAACCAACAAAACTTCATCCTTTTTTCTTTTACACAAAAAACAAACAAAACATCTTCCACATAATTTCACTTTTTTTTCTTTTTTTTCAGGTTTTATATTTTTAAATGTCCATAAACAAAATAAACACAAATCCCCCCCCACAAAAATAAGTTCTCAAGTCTTTTCTTGTCTTCCACAATCAACAGGTCAAAGGTTCCATATATTTACTGCTCCCATATTTTACTGCTCCCATATTTTACTGCTCCACAGCAAGAGCTGTGGAATAACAAAAACAATAATCAGGCCCAAGTGCCATTTAAATGCTTACAATAAAAAACAGGAAAAAGAATAAATAGACTTACAGGTCTCAGATAAAGCAGAATCAGAAATCCATAGGTTGTTTTTGTTTTTGTCATCTGTAATGAACAAATGTAATATTTTGAAATCACTATGGGGCATAACTGATTAATTTTTAGTAATATTAAATATTTAATTCAGGGACTTACGAATAATGAACTGGGTGACGTCACACGCTTCCAGGATCTCCGGATTCACGGCGGAGAGCGCACAGGAGTAGATGCACGTTTCCTTTTTGTTTGTTTCTGTCGGTCCACGGTGATGACTTCCAGCAGGAAGTGAAGGGAACAGGCGAGGGATTGCACAACCTCGGATTAAAGTTTAATTGTTTGCCCAGAGATGCAACACTAGTGGAATCCTTGACTCTCTGGTCTGGAGAGAAACTGCCATCTTTTAACTGGAAGGGTAAACGAGCTTGAACAGTGGAGCAATCAGGTGAGTTCACAGCTGTGATCCAGGTGCGTCTTTAAGTGTGGCAGGATGGGAGGGGCCAAGGGAGAACAAAAAGTGATGAGAGCAGCTCTGAAAATGAGCAGGCTGTCACACATCCCCCCCCTTGAGAGGTCCCGAACTAGTAAGGGAGAATACAAGTTACAATTTGATTTCACACTTTTCATACTCTCCAATACCACAATTATTTTGCCAATAAGTCAGAAGAAGGGAAGTCATGGAAATCTTCTTCATCACTTTCTTCATTGAATATGTCTAGAATTTTTTGGGCGCTGTGCGTTGTCCACTTCCTCTGCTGTAGGATAGCAAGGTTTGAGTTGTGATATATGAACCACACGAAGGTCTTCACCAGTGTCCTCCAACACAACCTCATAATTGATAGGGCCAGTCCTTCTTGTTATACGATAGGGACCCTTCCATCGTGGGGCAAGTTTGGCTGTGAATGACTGGTTGGCTTTGGACCAGGGGTGAGAACGGAACCACACCCTATCTTTCTCAGCGAAGTAACCATCTCTTCTTCCACGATCATAGTTTCGTTTTTGTCTTTGTTTGGCCCTTGTCTGGTTAACATCAGCCACTCGTCGATGCTCTAGAAAACTATATTGTTGTTTTCTGTTGAACTTGAACCAGTAACGTTTTTCAGAAACATCAAACTGCAGACCAGAGAGGGAAATGAAATTAAGTCCAATGACTGCAGGGAACGTGAGGTGATGAGCAGACAGGATAACACAAGGCAAGTTTATGGACTGGTTTTGTAAGCTAATGGTGATCTCACTCCATCCCAAAGGTTGTCGTCCTTCTCCATCTGCTAAATATAAAGGTCCTCTCGTCCAAGGTTTAAGTTCTCCATTTAGTTCATTCCACACCTTCTCATTTAGCAGTGTATAAGAGGAACCCGTGTCCAAAATTGCAGGTCCTTTCCAGGAATGTATGCTGATAGGAACTATCAACTGGTTTGGTAAGGAGTTTGTTGAGGATGTGGCAGAAGGACAGTGTTCACTAGGAAATCCAGAGTTTGTGAGAGACCCAAGAGTCACTGGGCCTGGAGCTGATGAGAGGTGTGATGGACTGCTAGCCGGTGGAGGAGGATTTGAAGGTAAAGGGGATCGATTGGTTCCAGCATGTGGACAGGCTGCAGGGGGATGATTGCCTTTACAACGCCAACAGAATGGTTGAGAGGGGCGATTGTGATTTTGGTTGTAATTTGGTTGTCTTGGCCGTACTGTGTTGTCATGGTGAAGAGGTCTATGTTCAGGTGGCTTAGGGGGTAATTTTACTTGTTTCTTGTGTTCATACTGTTGTTGGTTGTCTCGGTCTCTCTCCAGCTGCTGTCCCAGACGAACAAGTTCATCTACAGTTGTTACTCTGCTACTCCTTAACTGGCTGGCCAATGTAGGATTTATGTTTTTCAGGATCATCTTGACAATGTCCTCATCTTCAATCTGGGGTTTCCAGCGTCTGCACAAAGATTGGTACATATATATGAAATCTCTGATGCTCTCATTCTCTCCTTGAACTCTGGTCCTCACTCGTTCTGCCAGCTCGTCCTCATAGTCCTCAGAGAGAAAAGCGGCCTGAAACTGCTTTTGAAAATCAGCCCAGGTATTAACCTTGTATCTGGCTACATCCCACCAGTCTCTGGCTGTGCCATGCAACACATTCCTTAATGTAGCCATAAGTTCCTCATCTGTTAATGAATTTAGAGCCAAATAATCCTCACACCGTTCCAGATATTGTAGAGGATCAGGGGGGTCTTCTAATTTTCCATACGTTGGAAACAATAATTTCACAGGGCTCTTCCCCTGGTCTCGACTCCTGTTTAGTAAAAAGGTGGTGGTGCCACCTGGTGCTATACCAGGCCGAACAGTAGATTCCATCCGGGGTCTGTTGGCAAATGTTATTGATTTTGGTACACCTTGATACATGGTCTGTGCAGTGTCATCCATTATTGTGGTCTGATGGCAGGTCTGAACTGGTTGGATTTTTGTGACTATTTCCTCTGTTACAGATTTGATGGTGATTTGACATGCTGAAATCTCCCCCTGCAAGCGGGAAACCTCTTCTTGCAGAGCAGAGATGCTGGCTGTAACTGGGGTGAGAAGGGATTTGAACTCCTCTAGTAGCTCAGACTGATGGTGTTTCAGTCTCCATCCAAGAGCGGCTTTCGTTTGTGAGAGTAAATATTCCAACTGTGCATCCATCCGTTTGTATTGTTCTTGTCCATGGTCTTGAATTAATTTTTTCACACTTTTTATTGTTGCGTCCCTCATATTGCTCATCTCCCATCTAACACTGGTTTTTATTTCCTCCATGGCAGTTTTTAACTCCGTTTCTGGAACATCAGGTGCAGCCTGTGTTTTGTGTTGAGCTTGAGAAGGAGGCTGTGGTACCAAAGGGGAATCCAACATCAAATCCAGCTTGGTTAATTCCATGTCCAGGAGAGAGTATGCTGTGGAGCATATAGGGGTCATCACCTTTGGGGAGGTGGAAGTGATTGGAGGGTGATCTATTTTGTTTGCTTCTGTGCTCATTTTATTTTTGTTTTTAGTTTTTATATTTATTTATTTATTTTTCAATGCTGATCATAAAGTTGTCATTCAAAAAACTGTCCCATCTGGGGTGCCATTTTTTATGTGACGGTTTTATTAAAAGGGGTGCCAGCCAGGTATCCCTCCTGACAGTTAGGATGACCAATTTTGAGTTACTTTTGTATTTTTTATTTTTTTTAACCTGTCACACAAGGACCATCCACTTAATGGTGTTGACCCTTTACAATTTGAATGACAAAAAAAACCAACAAAACTTCATCCTTTTTTCTTTTACACAAAAAACAAACAAAACATCTTCCACATAATTTCACTTTTTTTTCTTTTTTTCAGGTTTTATATTTTTAAATGTCCATAAACAAAATAAACACAAATCCCCCCCCACAAAAATAAGTTCTCAAGTCTTTTCTTGTCTTCCACAATCAACAGGTCAAAGGTTCCATATATTTACTGCTCCCATATTTTACTGCTCCCATATTTTACTGCTCCACAGCAAGAGCTGTGGAATAACAAAAACAA
This sequence comes from Garcialebias charrua, assembly GCA_038048925.1. Lineage (NCBI taxonomy): Eukaryota > Metazoa > Chordata > Actinopteri > Cyprinodontiformes > Rivulidae > Garcialebias > Garcialebias charrua. Next base: position 78,002 of record JBBPBX010003206.1, on the reverse strand, counting down.
TAATCAGGCCCAAGTGCCATTTAAATGCTTACAATAAAAAACAGGAAAAAGAATAAATAGACTTACAGGTCTCAGATAAAGCAGAATCAGAAATCCATAGGTTGTTTTTTGTTTTTGTCATCTGTAATGAACAAATGTAATTTTTGAAATCACTATGGGGCATAACTGATTAATTTTTAGTAATTTTAAATATTTAATTCAGGGACTTACGAATAATGAACTGGGTGACGTCACACGCTTCCAGGATCTCCGGATTCACGGCGGAGAGCGCACAGGAGTAGATGCACGTTTCCTTTTTGTTTGTTTCTGTCGGTCCACGGTGATGACTTCCAGCAGGAAGTGAAGGGAACAGGCGAGGGATTGCACAACCTCGGATTAAAGTTTAATTGTTTGCCCAGAGATGCAACACTAGTGGAATCCTTGACTCTCTGGTCTGGAGAGAAACTGCCATCTTTTAACTGGAAGGGTAAACGAGCTTGAACAGTGGAGCAATCAGGTGAGTTCACAGCTGTGATCCAGGTGCGTCTTTAAGTGTGGCAGGATGGGAGGGGCCAAGGGAGAACAAAAAGTGATGAGAGCAGCTCTGAAAATGAGCAGGCTGTCACAAGCTAACAAACGTCATGCTAATGTTTGTGTTTTCAACGACGCTGACGTTAGCTTTTGATTCACAGTATCCAGCTGACGGTTAAAGGACTATTACACAGAATTGATGGTCCCTGGACTCCACTTTCAAGAAGGACGTGTCTTTATATCCAACCGGTTATGAAACATTATATACAGAGTATAAAGTCATTCAGTTTGAGATTTGTTAATCTGAAGCCATGTTTACATGGACATAAGTCATCGGATCAAATGGCTGTTCAGAATAAAATTGTGTCATGTAAACACCCCGTTTGAGTTAATTTTTATTTATTCAGCGTGACCCGAAATAATTTGTGATCAGAACGAAATGGGTGGTTTACACCGATTCATAACATGCACGGTGTAAATGCTTGATCTGTTTGTTTTTATCTGATGGTGAAAAACTGACCTGACTGCGCATGTGCAACTTTGTCATTTCCGCCTGGCTAATGCTAATAATATTAGCATGTGAGGAAGCAAAACTGGTCGGTGAGTGACAACTTTTCTATTAGAAACTTTGAAAGAGCTCAAAATGACCTGTATCACCTGTAGCTCAGTCAGGGAGTGCAGGAACGTCTCCACCGTCATTAAAACCTGTCGCGGGTCCATTTTAGGTGCACAGGTTTGTTTACATTCATCCAGGAAGTAGAATTCTTCTTCTGTGTTTTTTTTAAGGAGAGTTTAACACTCTGCGCATGTCAGTACTTCTGTTCAGAACAAAGACCGCTGCATGTAAGCACTCGTCATGAACAGATCGTGCCCGTGTAAACGAGACATTTTAATTAATTATTCTGAAAACATTTCAATACGGTCAGAAAATTTTGCGCATGTAAACATAGCTTGAGTCACCACAGCATCATTAACTGCAGAGCTGAAATGGAGGCGGAGTCTGACTGTAATCACGTGATGCTCAGAGCGCTCATCCTGATTGGCTGACATAGAACACCCTCCCGTTGCCCTGGGAACAGCCCCCGCCCCCCCCCAACCTGCTTGCACATTTTCTGTTTAGCAAAAAGTGCAGCAGACGTGTCACACGCATACAGCGAATCATGCACCTGCAACAGAGGAGTCACCTGTGCAGGTAGAGTTGAGCTCTCCTAGAGGCAGGTGTAAGAAGTTTTGACTTCGAGTTGTAGTTTTGCACCATATTCATCCACCCGGTCTCTACAATCACAGAACAGTAATCTCCTTCACATTCCACGAACCAAATTAAGGACCATGGGAGACCGGGCTTTCAGTGTGGCTGCCCCCCGCCTATGGAACTCCCTCCCTGACTACCTGAGAGCTCCACAGTCACTGGTTGACTTTAAACAAGGCTTAAAGACCTTTTTTTAAGCAAGCCTACTCTGCCTCCACATGGTTTTTTCTTTGATCTTAGTTGATATTATTAGGCCCGAAGCAGCGAAGCGCTGCAAGGACCTATTGTAATTGTAGTGTTTATTATTATTATTAGGCCCGAAGCAGCGAAGCGCTGCAAGGACCTATTGTAATTGTACTGTTTCTTATTATTTTTATTTTTTTTCTTCCCCCCAAAGAAGTGGCCTTTTGGAGGCTTTATCATATACGAAAACTCACCAAATTTGGCGGACTCGTCAGGACTGGTGAAAAATTACGTATTTTGGGGGCGTGGCAAAAATCGCCACAGAAACGGCTCAAGAGCGCCCCCTAGAAATTTTCAAAATACCCTCCGCATTGACCTTAGTTTGACGTAGAATCATGAAATTTGGTACACTTGTCCAAATCACCAAGATGCACAGAAAACCCTCTGGCACCAATGTTGTACAATAAATGGTAAGGCGGCCATTTTGGAACGATGACCAAATTTTCACCCCTTTTTGGCCGTTTACAGCCTCCGCATTTGAACGAACTCCTCCTATGAATTTCGCTCGATTTGGTTCAAACTTGGCCAGTTTCTTCATAAGGCACGGGGGAACAAACGATATCAAAATTGTGCGTTTTCATGAATGCTGAAGGGGCGGGGCCAGACGTCAAAGTTGGACATCTCGCCATGAAAAACGAAACGCTTACAGCTCTTACACGAAAAAAGTCTAATACATCAAACCTTCAGTTATTGACCCACATCCGGTCCCCCGCAAAACTGTATGGTCAAATCATGACATCACTTAAGCCACGCCCCCTGACAACAGGAAGTGTAAAGTTTTACGTTGAACGGTCCATATCGGACCCCTGTTACCTAATCAGCGTGGCATTGTGTCCAGTGACCGAAGACATGTTGGTGTAACAAGCATTCCAATACTGTTCGTTTTTGGTGGAGCATGTGGGCGTGGCGACGTGGCGAAGTAAGACATAACGCCATCACCTTACGTTTGGTTCTAAAATCCACAGATTTGATCCGAGGAGTACCAAAATCAGTATGATCGATCATTGCCCACCCCTTGAACAGGTGTTTATGCTAATTTGCAAATCGCTACAGAAACGGCTCAAGAGCGCCCCCTAGAAATATTCAAAATACCCTCTGCATTGACCTTAGTTTGACGTAGAATCATGAAATTTGGTACACTTGTCCAACTCACCAAGATGCACAGAAAACCCTCTGGCACCAATGTTGTACGATAAATGGTAAGGCGGCCATTTTGGAACGATGACCAAATTTTCACCCCTTTTTGGCCGTTTACAGCCTCTGCATTTCAACGAACTCCTCCTATGAATTTCGCTCGATTTGGTTCAAACTTGGCCAGTTTCTTCATAAGGCACGGGGGAACAAACGATATCAAAATTGTGCGTTTTCATGAATGCTGAAGGGGCGGGGCCAGACGTCAAAGTTGGACATCTCGCCATGAAAAACGAAACGCTTACAGCTCTTACACGAAAAAAGTCTAATACATCAAACCTTCAGTTATTGACCCACATCCGGTCCCCCGCAAAACTGTATGGTCAAATCATGACATCACTTAAGCCACGCCCCCTGACAACAGGAAGTGTAAAGTTTTACGTTGAACGGTCCATATCGGACCCCTGTTACCTAATCAGCGTGGCATTGTGTCCAGTGACCGAAGACATGTTGGTGTAACAAGCATTCCAATACTGTTCGTTTTTGGTGGAGCATGTGGGCGTGGCGACGTGGCGAAGTAAGACATAACGCCATCACCTTACGTTTGGTTCTAAAATCCACAGATTTGATCCGAGGAGTACCAAAATCAGTATGATCGATCATTGCCCACCCCTTGAACAGGTGTTTATGCTAATTTGCAAATCGCTACAGAAACGGCTCAAGAGCGCCCCCTAGAAATATTCAAAATACCCTCTGCATTGACCTTAGTTTGACGTAGAATCATGAAATTTGGTACACTTGTCCAACTCACCAAGATGCACAGAAAACCCTCTGGCACCAATGTTGTACGATAAATGGTAAGGCGGCCATTTTGGAACGATGACCAAATTTTCACCCCTTTTTGGCCGTTTACAGCCTCTGCATTTCAACGAACTCCTCCTAGGGATTTCGCTCGATTTGGTTCAAACTTGGCCAGTTTCTTCATAAGGCACGGGGGAACAAACGATATCAAAATTGTGCGTTTTCATGAATGCTGAAGGGGCGGGGCCAGACGTCAAAGTTGGACATCTCGCCATGAAAAACGAAACGCTTACAGCTCTTACACGAAAAAAGTCTAATACATCAAACCTTCAGTTATTGACCCACATCCGGTCCCCCGCAAAACTGTATGGTCAAATCATGACATCACTTAAGCCACGCCCCCTGACAACAGGAAGTGTAAAGTTTTACGTTGAACGGTCCATATCGGACCCCTGTTACCTAATCAGCGTGGCATTGTGTCCAGTGACCGAAGACATGTTGGTGTAACAAGCATTCCAATACTGTTCGTTTTTGGTGGAGCATGTGGGCGTGGCGACGTGGCGAAGTAAGACATAACGCCATCACCATACGTTTGGTTCTAAAATCCACAGATTTGATCCGAGGAGTACCAAAATCAGTATGATCGATCATTGCCCACTCCTTGAAAAGGTGTCTATGCTAATTAGCAAATAGCCTCCATAGCGCCCCCTAGAATATTTAGAAACATCAGTCCCAAGCCAATTTTGGTCTAAAATTCTGAAAATCGGTGAATATATGTATCTTCTCAGGATCTACGAAAAACTCTCTTGGAGCACTGGTCAAAAACAAACACGAAGTCGGCCATTTTGGGTCAAAGGTCATTTTCCGGCGTTTTTGAATTACGTATTTAAACAAACTCCTCTTAGGGATTTTGAAGGATTGCCTTTAAACTTGGTTAATATGCCCTTAACACATTGGACAGTAAAAGTTATCAAAAGTGTGCGTTTTCGTTTATGCTAAAGGGGCGTGGCCAGGCCTCAAACTTACGTTTCATGCGTCCCCTACATTATTTCTATAGTCACATCTCAGTGATACATCATCCGATCTGAACCAGATTTATTGTGCATCATCAGTGAGCCCTTGTGGACACATTGATATGGTGGGCTAACATTTGACTCAAGTGCGCCCCCTACATTACTTCTATAGTTATATCTCAGTGATACATCATCCGATCTGAACCAGATTTATTGTGCATAATCAGTGAGCCCTTGTGGACACATTGATATTGTTGTTTAACATATGACTCCAGAGCGCCCCCTAGATTATTCAAACTGTTATATCTCAGTGATACATCATCCGATCTGAACCAGATTTATTGTGCATCATCAGTGAGCCCTTGTGGACACATTGATATGGTGGGCTAACATTTGACTCAAGTGCGCCCCCTACATTATTTCTATAGTTATATCTCAGTGATACATCATCCGATCTGAACCAGATTTATTGTGCATCATCAGTGAGCCCTTGTGGACACATTGATATGGTGGGCTAACATTTAACTCAAGTGCGCCCCCTACATTATTTCTACAGTTATATCTCAGTGATACATCATCCGATCTGAACCAGATTTATTGTGCATAATCAGTGAGCCCTTGTGGACACATTGATATTGTTGTTTAACATATGACTCCAGAGCGCCCCCTAGATTATTCAAACTGTTATATCTCAGTGATACATCATCCGATCTGAACCAGATTTATTGTGCATCATCAGTGAGCCCTTGTGGACACATTGATATGGTGGGCTAACATTTGACTCAAGTGCGCCCCCTACATTATTTCTATAGTTATATCTCAGTGATACATCATCCGATCTGAACCAAATTTATTGTGAATAATCAGTGAGCCCTTGTGGACACATTGATATTGTGGTTTAACATATAACTCCATAGCGCCCCCTAGATTATTCAAACTGTTATATCTCAGTGAGACATCATCCGATCTGAACCAGATTTATTGTGCGTGTGCACCCCTGGTGCGGAGTAGACACGAGAGACTTCGAAATGGCGACCGAGCGGACGAGCTGGAGCTCGCGCGGTCGCCTCAATAAGGTCCGAGCGGCGCTAAGCTGCGAGGGCCTCAATGCTGCTTGCAGCTTTAATTAGGCCCGAAGCAGCGAAGCGCTGCAAGGACCTATTGTAATTGTAGTGTTTATTATTATTATTATTTTTTTTTTTTTTCTTCCCCCCAAAGAAGTGGCCTTTTGGAGGCTTTATCATATACGAAAACTCACCAAATTTGGCGGACTCGTCAGGACTGGTGAAAAATTACGTATTTTGGGGGCGTGGCAAAAATCGTCACAGAAACGGCTCAAGAGCGCCCCCTAGAAATTTTCAAAATACCCTCCGCATTGACCTTATTTTGACGTAGAATCATGAAATTCGGTACACTTGTCCATCTCACCAAGATGCACAGAAAACCCTCTGGCACCAACGTTGTACAATAAATGGGAAGGCGGCCATTTTGAAACGATGACCAAATTTTCACCCCTTTTTGGCCGTTTACAGCCTCCGCATTTGAACGAACTCCTCCTATGAATTTCGCTCGATTTGGTTCAAACTTGGCCAGTTTCTTCATAAGGCACCGGGGAACAAACAATATCAAAATTGTGCGTTTTCATGAATGCTGAAGGGGCGGGGCCAGACGTCAAAGTTGGACATCTCGCCATGAAAAACGAAACGCTTACAGCTCTTACTCGAAAAGAGTCTAATACATCAAACCTTCAGTTATTGACCCACATCCGGTCCCCTGCAAAACTGTATGGTCAAATCATGACATCACTTAAGCCACGCCCCCTGACAACAGGAAGTGTAAAGTTTTACTTTGAAAGGTCCATATCGGACCCGTGTTACCTAATCAGCGTGACATTGTGTCCAGTGACTAAAGACATGTTGGTGTAACAAGCTTTCCAGCACTGTTCGTTTTGGGTGGAGCAAGTGGGCGTGGCGACATGGCGAAGTAAGACATAACGCCATCACCATACGTTTGGATCTAAAATCCACAGATTTGATCCGAGGAGTACCAAAATCAGTATGATCGATCATTGCCCACCCCTTGAACAGGTGTTTATGCTAATTAGCAAATCGCTACAGAAACGGCTCAAGAGCGCCCCCTAGAAATATTAAAAATACCCTCCGCATTGACCTTAGTTTGACGTAGAATCATGAAATTTGGTACACTTGTCCAACTCACCAAGATGCACAGAAAACTCTCTGGCACCAATGTTGTACGATAAATGGTAAGGCGGCCATTTTGGAACGATGACCAAATTTTCACCCCTTTTTGGCCGTTTACAGCCTCTGCATTTCAACGAACTCCTCCTAGGGATTTCGCTCGATTTGATTCAAACTTGGCCAGTTTCTTTATAAGGCACGGGGGAACAAATGTTATCAAAACTGTGCGTTTTCATGCATGCTGAAGGGGCGGGGCCAGACCTCAAAGTTGGACATCTCGCCATGAAAAACGAAACGCTTACAGCTCTTACACGAAAACTGTCTAATACATCAAACCTTCAGTGATTGACCCACATCCGGTCCCCTGCAAAACTGTATGGTCAAATCATGACATCACTTAAGCCACGCCCCCTGACAACAGGAAGTGTAAAGTTTTACGTTGAACGGTCCATATCGGATCCCTGTTACCTAATCAACGTGACATTGTATCCAGTCACCGAAGACATGGTGGTGTAACAAGCTTTCCAGCACTGTTCGTTTTGGGTGGAGCAAGTGGGCGTGGTGACGTGGCGAAGTAAGACGTAACGCCGTCACCATACGTTTGGTTCTAAACTCCACAGATTTGATCTGAGGAGTACCAAAATCATTATGATCGATCATTACCCACCCCTTGAACAGGTGTTTATGCTAATTAGCAAATAGCCTCCATAGCGCCCCCTAGATTATTCAAACTGTTGTATCTCAGTGATACATCATCCGATCTGAACCAGATTTATTGTGCATCATCAGTGAGCCCTTGTGGACACATTGATATGGTGGGCTAACATTTGACTCAAGTGCGCCCCCTACATTATTTCTATAGTTATATCTCAGTGATACATCATCCGATCTGCACGAGATTTATTATGCTTTATCAGTGAACACTTCGACACACATTGATAATGTTATGTAAATTTTTACTCCATAGCGCCCCCTATATTATTACTACAGTTATATCTTAGTGATACATTATCCGATCTGCACGAGATTTATTATGATTCATCAGTGAACACTTCTACACACATTGATAATGGTATGTAAATTTTTACTCCATAGCGCCCCCTGTATTATTACTACAGTTATATCTTAGTGATACATTATCCGATCTGCACGAGATTTATTATGATTCATCAGTGAACACTTCTACACACATTGATAATGGTATGTAAATTTTTACTCCATAGCGCCCCCTATATTATTACTACAGTTATATCTCAGTGATACATCATCCGATCTGAACCAGATTTATTGTGCATCATCAGTGAGCCCTTGTGGACACATTGATATGGTGGGCTAACATTTGACTCAAGTGCGCCCCCTACATTACTTCTATAGTTATATCTCAGTGATACATCATCCGATCTGAACCAGATTTATTGTGCATCATCAGTGAGCCCTTGTGGACACATTGATATTGTGGTTTAACATTTGACTCAAGTGCGCCCCCTACATTATTTATATGGTGATATCTCAGTGATACATCATCCGATATGAACCAGATTTATTGTGATTCATCAGTGAACACTTCTATACACATTGATAATGTTATGTAAATTTTTACTCCATAGCGCCCCTTATATTATTACTATAGTTATATCTTAGTGATACATTATCCGATCTGCACGAGTTTTATTATGCTTTATCAGTGAACACTTCGACACACATTGATAATGTTATGTACATTTTTACTCCATAGCGCCCCCTATATTATTACTTCAGTTATATCTCAGTGATACATTATCCGATCTGCACGAGATTTATTGTGCTTTATCAGTGAACACTTAGACATACATTGATAATGGTATGTAAATTTTTACTCCATAGCGCCCCCTATATTATTACTACAGTTATATCTTAGTGATACATTATCCGATCTGCACGAGATTTAATGTGATTCATCAGTGAACACTTCTATACACATTGATAATGGTATGTAAATTTTTACTCCATAGCGCCCCCTATATTATTACTACAGTTATATCTTAGTGATACATTATCCGATCTGCACAAGATTTATTGTGCTTTATCAGTGAACACTTCGACACACATTGATAATGGTATGTAAATTTTTACTCCATAGCGCCCCCTATATTATTACTACAGTTATATCTTAGTGATACATTATCCGATCTGCACGAGATTTATTGTGATTCATCAGTGAACACTTCTACACACATTGATAATGGTATGTAAATTTTTACTCCATAGCGCCCCCTATATTATTACTACAGTTATATCTCAGTGATACATTATCCGATCTGCACGAGATTTATTGTGCTTTATCAGTGAACACTTCGACACACATTGATAATGGTATGTAAATTTTTACTCCATAGCGCCCCCTATATTATTACTACAGTTATATCTTAGTGATACATTATCCGATCTGCACGAGATTTATTGTGATTCATCAGTGAACACTTCTACACACATTGATAATGGTATGTAAATTTTTACTCCATAGCGCCCCCTGTATTATTACTACAGTTATATCTTAGTGATACATTATCCGATCTGCACGAGATTTATTGTGCTTTATCAGTGAACACTTCGACACACATTGATAATGGTATGTAAATTTTTACTCCATAGCGCCCCCTATATTATTACTACAGTTATATCTTAGTGATACATTATCCGATCTGCACAAGATTTATTATGATTCATCAGTGAACACTTCTATACACATTGATAATGGTATGTAAATTTTTACTCCATAGCGCCCCCTATATTTTTACTACAGTTATATCTCAGTGATACATTATTTACTATGTTTCATCAGTGAGACCTTGTGGACACATTGATATTGTGGTTTAACATATGACTCAAGAGCGCCCCCTAGATTATTCAAATCGTTAATCTTAGTGATACATCATCCGATCTAAACCAGATTTATTGTGCATCATCAGTGAGCCCTCGTGGACACACTGATATGGTGGGCTAACAGTTGACTCAAGTGCGTCCCCTAGATTATTCAAACTGTTATATCTCAGTTATACATCATCCGATATTTACTAGCTTTATTGTACATCATCAGTGAGCACTTCAACACACATTGATACTGTGGTTTAACAGATAACTCCAGTGCATCCCCTACATTATTTTTCAAACTGTTACATCTCATTGCTAGATCATCTGATCTGTTCTACATTTACTGTGTGTCACCAGTCAGCACTTCTAAACACGTATATATTGTTGTTATTCGCTAACTGTTCTTGGCAAACGGGTACTGGATGAGCACGAGAGAGTTCGAGGTGGTGACCGAGCAGATCAGCTGGAGGTCCCATGGTCGACACAATAAGGCCAGAGCGGCGCTAAGCTGCGAGGGCCTCAATGCTGCTTGCAGCTTTAATTTTTTTATTTTTATTCTTCCCCCAAAAGAAGTGGCTTTTTGGGGGCCTTAACATATATGAAAACTCACCAAATTTTGCGGACTCGTCAGGACTGGTGAAAAATTACGTATTTTGGGGGCGTGGCAAAAATCGCCACAGAAACGGCTCAAGAGCGCCCCCTAGAAATTTTCAAAATACCCTCCGCATTGACCTTAGTTTGACGTAGAATCATGAAATTTGGTACACTTGTCCAACTCACCAAGATGCACAGAAAACCCTCTGGCACCAATGTTGTACAATAAATGGTAAGGCGGCCATTTTGGAACGATGACCAAATTTTCACCCCTTTTTGGCCGTTTACAGCCTCCGCATTTGAACGAACTCCTCCTATGAATTTCGCTCGATTTGGTTCAAACTTGGCCAGTTTCTTCATAAGGCACGGGGGAACAAACGATATCAAAATTGTGCGTTTTCATGAATGCTGAAGGGGCGGGGCCAGACGTCAAAGTTGGACATCTCGCCATGAAAAACGAAACGCTTACAGCTCTTACACGAAAAAAGTCTAATACATCAAACCTTCAGTTATTGACCCACATCCGGTCCCCCGCAAAACTGTATGGTCAAATCATGACATCACTTAAGCCACGCCCCCTGACAACAGGAAGTGTAAAGTTTTACGTTGAACGGTCCATATCGGACCCCTGTTACCTAATCAGCGTGGCATTGTGTCCAGTGACCGAAGACATGTTGGTGTAACAAGCATTCCAATACTGTTCGTTTTTGGTGGAGCATGTGGGCGTGGCGACGTGGCGAAGTAAGACATAACGCCATCACCATACGTTTGGTTCTAAAATCCACAGATTTGATCCGAGGAGTACCAAAATCAGTATGATCGATCATTGCCCACCCCTTGAACAGGTGTTTATGCTAATTAGCAAATCGCTACAGAAACGGCTCAAGAGCGCCCCCTAGAAATATTCAAAATACCCTCTGCATTGACCTTAGTTTGACGTAGAATCATGAAATTTGGTACACTTGTCCAACTCACCAAGATGCACAGAAAACCCTCTGGCACCAATGTTGTACGATAAATGGTAAGGCGGCCATTTTGGAACGATGACCAAATTTTCACCCCTTTTTGGCCGTTTACAGCCTCTGCATTTCAACGAACTCCTCCTAGGGATTTCGCTCGATTTGATTCAAACTTGGCCAGTTTCATTATAAGGCACGGGGGAACAAATGTTATCAAAACTGTGCGTTTTCATGCATGCTGAAGGGGCGGGGCCAGACCTCAAAATTGGACATCTCGCCATAAAAAACGAAACGCTTACAGCTCTTACACGAAAACTGTCTATTACATCAAACCTTCAGTGATTGACCCACATCCGGTCCCCTGCAAAACTGTATGGTCAAATCATGACATCACTTAAGCCACGCCCCCTGACAACAGGAAGTGTAAAGTTTTACGTTGAACGGTCCATATCGGATCCCTGTTACCTAATCAGCGTGACATTGTATCCAGTCACCGAAGACATGTTGGTGTAACAAGCTTTCCAGCACTGTTCGTTTTGGGTGGAGCAAGTGGGCGTGGTGACGTGGCGAAGTAAGACGTAACGCCGTCACCATACGTTTGGTTCTAAACTCCACAGATTTGATCTGAGGAGTACCAAAATCATTATGATCGATCATTACCCACCCCTTGAACAGGTGTTTATGCTAATTAGCAAATAGCCTCCATAGCGCCCCCTAGATTATTCAAACTGTTGTATCTCAGTGATACATCATCCGATCTGAACCAGATTTATTGTGCATCATCAGTGAGCCCTTGTGGACACATTGATATGGTGGGCTAACATATGACTCCAGAGCGCCCCCTAGATTATTCAAACTGTTATATCTCAGTGAGACATCATCCGATCTGAACCAGATTTATTGTTCATCATCAGTGAGCCCTTGTGGACACATTGATATTGTGGTTTAACATTTGACTCAAGTGCGCCCCCTACATTATTTCTATGGTTATATCTCAGTGATACATCATCCGATCTGAACCAGATTTATTGTGATTCATCAGTGAACACTTCTACACACATTGATAATGTTATGTAAATTTTTACTCCATAGCGCCCCCTATATTATTACTACAGTTATATCTTAGTGATACATTATCCGATCTGCACGAGATTTATTATGCTTTATCAGTGAACACTTCGACACACATTGATAATGTTATGTAAATTTTTACTCCATAGCGCCCCCTATATTATTACTACAGTTATATCTTAGTGATACATTATCCGATCTGCACGAGATTTATTATGATTCATCAGTGAACACTTCTACACACATTGATAATGGTATGTAAATTTTTACTCCATAGCGCCCCCTGTATTATTACTACAGTTATATCTTAGTGATACATTATCCGATCTGCACGAGATTTATTGTGCTTTATCAGTGAACACTTCGACACACATTGATAATGGTATGTAAATTTTTACTCCATAGCGCCCCCTATATTATTACTACAGTTATATCTCAGTGATACATTATCCAATCTGCACGAGATTTATTGTGCTTTATCAGTGAACACTTCGACACACATTGATAATGGTATGTAAATTTTTACTCCATAGCGCCCCCTATATTATTACTACAGTTATATCTTAGTGATACATTATCCGATCTGCACGAGATTTATTATGATTCATCAGTGAACACTTCTACACACATTGATAATGGTATGTAAATTTTTACTCCATAGCGCCCCCTGTATTATTACTACAGTTATATCTTAGTGATACATTATCCGATCTGCACGAGATTTATTGTGCTTTATCAGTGAACACTTCGACACACATTGATAATGGTATGTAAATTTTTACTCCATAGCGCCCCCTATATTATTACTACAGTTATATCTTAGTGATACATTATCCGATCTGCACGAGATTTATTGTGATTCATCAGTGAACACTTCTATACACATTGATAATGGTATGTAAATTTTTACTCCATAGCGCCCCCTATATTATTACTACAGTTATATCTCAGTGATACATTATCCAATCTGCACGAGATTTATTGTGCTTTATCAGTGAACACTTCGACACACATTGATAATGGTATGTAAATTTTTACTCCATAGCGCCCCCTATATTATTACTACAGTTATATCTTAGTGATACATTATCCGATCTGCACGAGATTTATTGTGCTTTATCAGTGAACACTTCGACACACATTGATAATGGTATGTAAATTTTTACTCCATAGCGCCCCCTATATTATTACTACAGTTATATCTTAGTGATACATTATCCGATCTGCACGAGATTTATTGTGATTCATCAGTGAACACTTCTACACACATTGATAATGTATGTAAATTTATACTCCATAGCGCCCCCTATATTATTACTACAGTTATATCTCAGTGATACATTATCCGATCTGCACGATATTTACTATGTTTCATCAGTGAGACCTTGTGGACACATTGATATTGTGGTTTAACATATGACTCAAGAGCGCCCCCTAGATTATTCAAATTGTTATATCTCAGTGAGACATCATCCGATCTGAACCAGATTTATTGTGCATCATCAGTGAGTCCTTGTGGACACATTGATAAGGTGGGTTAACATTTGACTCAAGTGCGCCCCCTACATTATTTCTATAGTTATATCTCAGTGATACATCATCCGATCTGAACCAGATTTATTGTGTATCATCAGTGAGACATTGTGGACACATTGATATTGTGGTTTAACATATGACTCCAGAGCGCCCCCTAGATTACTCAAACTGTTATATCTCAGTGAGACATCATCTGATCTGAACCAGATTTATTGTGTATCATCAATGAGCCCTTGTGGACACATTGATATGGTGGGCTAACATTTAACTCAAGTGCGCCCCCTACATTATTTCTATAGTTATATCTCAGTGATACATCATCCGATCTGAACCAGATTTATTGTGCATCATCAGTGAGCCCTTGTGGACACATTGATTTTGTGGTTTAACATATAACTCCATAGCGCCCCCTAGATTATTCAAACTGTTATATCTCAGTGAGACATCATCCGATCTGAACCAGATTTATTGTGCGTGTGCACCCCTGGTGCGGAGTAGACACGAGAGACTTCGAAATGGCGACCGAGCGGACGAGCTGGAGCTCGCGCGGTCGCCTCAATAAGGTCCGAGCGGCGCTAAGCTGCGAGGGCCTCAACGCCGCTTGCGGCTTTAATTAGGCCCGAAGCAGCGAAGCGCTGCAAGGACCTATTGTAATTGTAGTGTTTATTATTATTATTTTTTTTATTTTTCTTCCCCCCAAAGAAGTGGCCTTTTGGAGGCTTTATCATATACGAAAACTCACCAAATTTGGCGGACTCGTCAGGACTGGTGAAAAATTACGTATTTTGGGGGCGTGGCAAAAATCGCCACAGAAACGGCTCAAGAGCGCCCCCTAGAAATTTTCAAAATACCCTCCGCATTGACCTTAGTTTGACGTAGAATCATGAAATTTGGTACACTTGTCCAACTCACCAAGATGCACAGAAAACCCTCTTGCACCAATGTTGTACGATAAATGGTAAGGCGGCCATTTTGGAACGATGACCAAATTTTCACCCCTTTTTGGCCGTTTACAGCCTCCGCATTTGAACGAACTCCTCCTATGAATTTCGCTCGATTTGGTTCAAACTTGGCCAGTTTCTTCATAAGGCACGGGGGAACAAACGATATCAAAATTGTGCGTTTTCATGAATGCTGAAGGGGCGGGGCCAGACGTCAAATTTGGACATCTCGCCATGAAAAACGAAACGCTTACAGCTCTTACACGAAAAGTCTAATACATCAAACCTTCAGTTATTGACCCACATCCGGTCCCCTGCAAAACTGTATGGTCAAATCATGACATCACTTAAGCCACGCCCCCTGACAACAGGAAGTGTAAAGTTTTACTTTGAACGGTCCATATCGGACCCGTGTTACCTAATCAGCGTGGCATTGTGTCCAGTGACTGAAGACATGTTGGTGTAACAAGCTTTCCAGTACTGTTCGTTTTTGGTGGAGCATGTGGGCGTGGCGACGTGGCGAAGTAAGACGTAACGCCATCACCATACGTTTGGTTCTAAAATCCACAGATTTGATCCGAGGAGTACCAAAATCAGTATGATCGATCATTGCCCACCCCTTGAACAGGTGTTTATGCTAATTAGCAAATCGCTACAGAAACGGCTCAAGAGCGCCCCCTAGAAATATTCAAAATACCCTCCGCATTGACCTTAGTTTGACGTAGAATCATGAAATTTGGTACACTTGTCCAACTCACCAAGATGCACAGAAAACCCTCTGGCACCAATGTTGTACGATAAATGGTAAGGCGGCCATTTTGGAACGATGACCAAATTTTCACCCCTTTTTGGCCGTTTACAGCCTCTGCATTTGAACGAACTCCTCCTATGGATTTCGCTCGATTTGGTTCAAACTTGGCCAGTTTCTTTATAAGGCACGGGGGAACAAATGTTATCAAAATTGTGCGTTTTCATGAATGCTGAAGGGGCGGGGCCAGACGTCAAAGTTGGACATCTCGCCATGAAAAACGAAACGCTTACAGCTCTTACACGAAAAAAGTCTAATACATCAAACCTTCAGTTATTGACCCACATCCGGTCCCCCGCAAAACTGTATGGTCAAATCATGACATCACTTAAGCCACGCCCCCTGACAACAGGAAGTGTAAAGTTTTACGTTGAACGGTCCATATCGGATCCCTGTTACCTAATCAGCGTGACATTGTATCCAGTCACCGAAGACATGTTGGTGTAACAAGCTTTCCAGCACTGTTCGTTTTGGGTGGAGCAAGTGGGCGTGGTGACGTGGCGAAGTAAGACGTAACGCCGTCACCATACGTTTGGTTCTAAACTCCACAGATTTGATCTGAGGAGTACCAAAATCATTATGATCGATCATTACCCACCCCTTGAACAGGTGTTTATGCTAATTAGCAAATAGCCTCCATAGCGCCCCCTAGATTATTCAAACTGTTGTATCTCAGTGATACATCATCCGATCTGAACCAGATTTATTGTGCATCATCAGTGAGCCCTTGTGGACACATTGATATGGTGGGCTAACATTTGACTCAAGTGCGCCCCCTACATTATTTCTATAGTTATATCTCAGTGATACATCATCCGATCTGCACGAGATTTATTATGCTTTATCAGTGAACACTTCGACACACATTGATAATGTTATGTAATTTTTTACTCCATAGCGCCCCCTATATTATTACTACAGTTATATCTTAGTGATACATTATCCAATCTGCACGAGATTTATTATGATTCATCAGTGAACGCTTCTACACACATTCATAATGGTATGTAAATTTTTACTCCATAGCGCCCCCTGTATTATTACTACAGTTATATCTTAGTGATACATTATCCGATCTGCACGAGATTTATTGTGCTTTATCAGTGAACACTTCGACACACATTGATAATGGTATGTAAATTTTTACTCCATAGCGCCCCCTATATTATTACTACAGTTATATCTTAGTGATACATTATCCGATCTGCACGAGATTTAATGTGATTCATTAGTGAACACTTCTATACACATTGATAATGGTATGTAAATTTTTACTCCATAGCGCCCCCTATATTATTACTACAGTTATATCTTAGTGATACATTATCCGATCTGCACGAGATTTATTATGATTCATCAGTGAACACTTCTACACACATTCATAATGGTATGTAAATTTTTACTCCATAGCGCCCCCTATATTATTACTACAGTTATATCTTAGTGATACATTATCCGATCTGCACGAGATTTAATGTGATTCATCAGTGAACACTTCTATACACATTGATAATGTTATGTAATTTTTTACTCCATAGCGCCCCCTATATTATTACTACAGTTATATCTTAGTGATACATTATCCGATCTGCACGAGATTTATTATGATTCATCAGTGAACACTTCTACACACATTCATAATGATATGTAAATTTTTACTCCATAGCGCCCCCTGTATTATTACTACAGTTATATCTTAGTGATACATTATCCGATCTGCACGAGATTTATTGTGCTTTATCAGTGAACACTTCGACACACATTGATAATGGTATGTAAATTTTTACTCCATAGCGCCCCCTATATTATTACTACAGTTATATCTCAGTGATACATCATCCGATCTGAACCAGATTTATTGTGCATCATCAGTGAGCTCTTGTGGACACATTGATATGGTGGGCTAACATTTGACTCAAGTGCGCCCCCTACATTATTTCTATAGTTATATCTCAGTGATACATCATCCGATCTGAACCAGATTTATTGTGCATCATCAGTGAGCCCTTGTGGACACATTGATATGGTGGGCTAACATATGACTCCAGAGCGCCCCCTAGATTATTCAAACTGTTATATCTCAGTGATACATTATCCGATCTGAACCATATTTATTTATCATCATCAGTGAGCCCTTGTGGACACATTGATATGGTGGGCTAACATTTGACTCAAGTGCGCCCCCTACATTACTTCTATAGTTATATCTAAGTGATACATCATTCGATCTGAACCAGATTTATTGTGCGTGTGCACTCCTGGTGCGGAGTAGACACGAGAGACTTCGAAATGGCGACCGAGCGGACGAGCTGGAGCTCGCGCGGTCGCCTCAATAAGGTCCGAGCGGCGCTAAGCTGCGAGGGCCTCAACGCCGCTTGCGGCTTTAATTAGGCCCGAAGCAGCGAAGCGCTGCAAGGACCTATTGTAATTGTAGTGTTTATTATTATTATTATTTTTCTTCCCCCCAAAGAAGTGGCCTTTTGGAGGCTTTATCATATACGAAAACTCACCAAATTTGGCGGACTCGTCAGGACTGGTGAAAAATTACGTATTTTGGGGGCGTGGCAAAAATCGCCACAGAAACGGCTCAAGAGCGCCCCCTAGAAATATTCAAAATACCTTCCGCATGACCTTAGTTTGACGTAGAATCATGAAATTTGGTACACTTGTCCAACTCATCAAGATGTACAGAAAACCCTCTAGCACCAACGTTGTACAATAAATGGGAAGGCGGCCATTTTGGAACGATGACCAAATTTTCACCCCTTTTTGGCCGTTTACAGCCTCCGCATTTGAACGAACTCCTCCTATGAATTTCGCTCGATTTGTTTCAAACTTGGCCAGTTTCTTCATAAGGCACGGGGGAACAAACGATATCAAAATTGTGCGTTTTCATGAATGCTGAAGGGGCGGGGCCAGACGTCAAAGTTGGACATCTCGCCATGAAAAACGAAACGCTTACAGCTCTTACACGAAAAAAGTCTAATACATCAAATCTTCAGTTATTGACCCACATCTGGTCCCCCGCAAAACTGTATGGTCAAATCATGACATCACTTAAGCCACGCCCCCTGACAACAGGAAGTGTAAAGTTTTACGTTGAACGGTCCATATCGGACCCCTGTTACCTAATCAGCGTGGCATTATGTCCAGTGACCGAAGACATGTTGGTGTAACAAGCATTCCAATACTGTTCGTTTTTGGTGGAGCATGTGGGCGTGGCGACGTGGCGAAGTAAGACATAACGCCATCACCATACGTTTGGTTCTAAAATCCACAGATTTGATCCGAGGAGTACCAAAATAAGTATGATCGATCATTGCCCACCCCTTGAACAGGTGTTTATGCTAATTAGCAAATCGCTACAGAAACGGCTCAAGAGCGCCCCCTAGAAATATTCAAAATACCCTCCGCATTGACCTTAGTTTGACGTAGAATCATGAAATTTGGTACACTTGTCCAACTCACCAAGATGCACAGAAAACCCTCTGGCACCAATGTTGTACGATAAATGGTAAGGCAGCCATTTTGGAACGATGACCAAATTTTCACCCCTTTTTGGCCGTTTACAGCCTCTGCATTTCAACGAACTCCTCCTAGGGATTTCGCTCGATTTGATTCAAACTTGGCCAGTTTCTTTATAAGGCACGGGGGAACAAATGTTATCAAAACTGTGCGTTTTCATGCATGCTGAAGGGGCGGGGCCAGACCTCAAAGTTGGACATCTCGCCATGAAAAACGAAACGCTTACAGCTCTTACATGAAAACTGTCTAATACATCAAACCTTCAGTGATTGACCCACATCCGGTCCCCTGCAAAACTGTATGGTCAAATCATGACATCACTTAAGCCACGCCCCCTGACAACAGGAAGTGTAAAGTTTTACATTGAACGGTCCATATCGGACCCCTGTTACCTAATCAGCGTGGCATTGTGTCCAGTGACCGAAGACATGTTGGTGTAACAAGCATTCCAATACTGTTCGTTTTTGGTGGAGCATGTGGGCGTGGCGACGTGGCGAAGTAAGACATAACGCCATCACCATACGTTTGGTTTTAAAATCCACAGATTTGATCCGAGGAGTACCAAAATCAGTATGATCGATCATTCCCCACTGCTTGGACAGGTGTCTATGCTAATTAGCATATAGACTCCATAGCGCCCCCTAGATTATTCAAACTGTTATATCTCAGTGATACATCATCCGATCTGAACCAGATTTATTGTGCATCATCAGTGAGCCCTTGTGGACACATTGATAAGGTGGGCTAACATTTGACTCAAGTGCGCCCCCTACATTACTTCTATAGTTATATCTCAGTGATACATCATCCGATCTGAACCAGATTTATTGTGCATCATCAGTGAGACCTTGTGGACACATTGATATTGTGGTTCAACATATGACTCCAGAGCGCCCCCTAGATTATTCAAACTGTTATATCTCAGTGAGACATCATCCGATCTGAACCAGATTTATTGTTCATCATCAGTGAGCCCTTGTGGACACATTGATAATGTGGTTTAACATATAACTCCATAGCGCCCCCTAGATTATTCAAACTGTTATATCTCAGTGAGACATCATCCGATCTGAACCAGATTTATTGTGTATCATCAGTGAGACCTTGTGGACACATTGATATTGTGGTTTAACATGTGACTCCAGAGCGCCCCCTAGATTATTCAAACTGTTATATCTCAGTGAGACATCATCCGATCTGAACCAGATTTATTGTGCGTGTGCACCCCTGGTGCGGAGTAGACACGAGAGACTTCGAAATGGCGACCGAGCGGACGAGCTGGAGCTCGCGCGGTCGCCTCAATAAGGTCCGAGCGGCGCTAAGCTGCGAGGGCCTCAATGCTGCTTGCAGCTTTAATTATTTTTATTTTTATTCTAGTCCCTCTTTAAGTGGCCTTTTGGAGGCTTTATCATATACGAAAACTCACCAAATTTGGCGGACTCGTCAGGACTGGTGAAAAATTACGTATTTTGGGGGCGTGGCAAAAATCGCCACAGAAACGGCTCAAGAGCGCCCCCTAGAAATTTTCAAAATACCCTCCGCATTGACCTTAGTTTGACGTAGAATCATGAAATTTGGTACACTTGTCCAACTCACCAAGATGCACAGAAAACCCTCTGGCACCAATGTTGTACAATAAATGGTAAGGCGGCCATTTTGGAACGATGACCAAATTTTCACCCCTTTTTGGCCGTTTACAGCCTCCGCATTTGAACGAACTCCTCCTATGAATTTCGCTCGATTTGGTTCAAACTTGGCCAGTTTCTTCATAAGGCACGGGGGAACAAACGATATCAAAATTGTGCGTTTTCATGAATGCTGAAGGGGCGGGGCCAGACGTCAATGTTGGACATCTCGCCATGAAAAACGAAACGCTTACAGCTCTTACACGAAAAAAGTCTAATACATCAAACCTTCAGTTATTGACCCACATCCGGTCCCCCGCAAAACTGTATGGTCAAATCATGACATCACTTAAGCCACGCCCCCTGACAACAGGAAGTGTAAAGTTTTACGTTGAACGGTCCATATCGGACCCCTGTTACCTAATCAGCGTGGCATTGTGTCCAGTGACCGAAGACATGTTGGTGTAACAAGCATTCCAATACCGTTCGTTTTCGGTGGAGCATGTGGGCGTGGCGACGTGGCGAAGTAAGACATAACGCCATCACCATACGTTTGGTTCTAAAATCCACAGATTTGATCCGAGGAGTACCAAAATCAGTATGATCCATTATTGCCCACCCCTTGAACAGGTGTTTATGCTAATTAGCAAATCGCTACAGAAACGGCTCAAGAGCGCCCCCTAGAAATATTCAAAATACCCTCCGCATTGACCTTAGTTTGACGTAGAATCATGAAATTTGGTACACTTGTCCAACTCACCAAGATGCACAGAAAACCCTCTGGCACCAATGTTGTACGATAAATGGTAAGGCGGCCATTTTGGAACGATCACCAAATTTTCACCCCTTTTTGACCGTTTACAACCTCTGCATTTCAACGAACTCCTCCTAGGGATTTCGCTCGATTTGATTCAAACTTGGTCAGTTTCTTTATAAGGCACGAGGGAACAAATGTTATCAAAACTGTGCGTTTTCATGCATGCTGAAGGGGCGGGGCCAGACCTCAAAGTTGGACATCTCGCCATGAAAAACGAAACGCTTACAGCTCTTACACGAAAACTGTCTAATACATCAAACCTTCAGTGATTGACCCACATCCGGTCCCCTGCAAAACTGTATGGTCAAATCATGACATCACTTAAGCCACGCCCCCTGACAACAGGAAGTGTAAAGTTTTACGTTGAACGGTCCATATCGGACCCCTGTTACCTAATCAGCGTGACATTGTATCCAGTCACCGAAGACATGTGTGGTGTAACAAGCTTTCCAGCACTGTTCGTTTTGGGTGGAGCAAGTGGGCGTGGTGACGTGGCGAAGTAAGACGTAACGCCGTCACCATACGTTTGGTTCTAAACTCCACAGATTTGATCTGAGGAGTACCAAAATCATTATGATCGATCATTACCCACCCCTTGAACAGGTGTTTATGCTAATTAGCAAATAGCCTCCATAGCGCCCCCTAGATTATTCAAACTGTTGTATCTCAGTGATACATCATCCGATCTGAACCAGATTTATTGTGCATCATCAGTGAGCCCTTGTGGACACATTGATATGGTGGGCTAACATTTGACTCAAGTGCGCCCCCTACATTATTTCTATAGTTATATCTCAGTGATACATCATCCGATCTGCACAAGATTTATTATGCTTTATCAGTGAACACTTCGACACACATTGATAATGTTATGTAAATTTTTACTCCATAGCGCCCCCTATATTATTACTACAGTTATATCTTAGTGATACATTATCCGATCTGCACGAGATTTATTGTGCTTTATCAGTGAACACTTCGACACACATTGATAATGGTATGTAAATTTTTACTCCATAGCGCCCCCTATATTATTACTACAGTTATATCTTAGTGATACATTATCCGATCTGCACGAGATTTATTGTGCTTTATCAGTGAACACTTCGACACACATTGATAATGTTATGTAAATTTTTACTCCATAGCGCCCCCTATATTATTACTACAGTTATATCTCAGTGATACATCATCCGATCTGAACCAGATTTATTGTGTATCATCATTGAGACATTGTGGACACATTGATATTGTGGTTTAACATATGACTCCAGAGCGCCCCCTAGATTATTCAAACTGTTATATCTCAGTGATACATCATCCGATCTGAACCAGATTTATTGTGCATCATCAGTAAGCCCTTGTGGACACATTGATATGGTGGGCTAACATTTAACTCAAGTGCGCCCCCTACATTATTTCTATAGTTATATCTCAGTGATACATCATCCGATCTGAACCAGATTTATTGTGCATCATCAATGAGCCCTTGTAGACACATTGATTTTGTGGTTTGACATATAACTCCATAGCGCCCCCTAGATTATTCAAACTGTTATATCTCAGTGAGACATCATCCGATCTGAACCAGATTTATTGTGCGTGTGCACCCCTGGTGCGGAGTAGACACGAGAGACTTCGAAATGGCGACCGAGCGGACGAGCTGGAGCTCGCGCGGTCGCCTCAATAAGGTCCGAGCGGCGCTAAGCTGCGAGGGCCTCAATGCTGCTTGCAGCTTTAATTTTATTTTTATTTTTCTTCCCCCCAAAGAAGTGGCCTTTTGGAGGCTTTATCATATACGAAAACTCACCAAATTTGGCGGACTCGTCAGGACTGGTGAAAAATTACGTATTTTGGGGGCGTGGCAAAAATCGCCACAGAAACGGCTCAAGAGCGCCCCCTAGAAATTTTCAAAATACCCTCCGCATTGACCTTAGTTTGACGTAGAATCATGAAATTCGGTACACTTGTCCATCTCACCAAGATGCACAGAAAACCCTCTGGCACCAACGTTGTACAATAAATGGGAAGGCGGCCATTTTGGAACGATGACCAAATTTTCACCCCTTTTTGGCCGTTTACAGCCTCCGCATTTGAACGAACTCCTCCTATGAATTTCGCTCGATTTGGTTCAAACTTGGCCAGTTTCTTCATAAGGCACGGGGGAACAAACGATATCAAAATTGTGCGTTTTCATGAATGCTGAAGGGGCGGGGCCAGACGTCAAAGTTGGACATCTCGCCATGAAAAACGAAACGCTTACAGCTCTTACACGAAAACTGTCTAATACATCAAACCTTCAGTGATTGACACACATCCGGTCCCCTGCAATACTGAATGGTCAAATCATGACATCACTTAAGCCACGCCCCCTGACAACAGGAAGTGTAAAGTTTTACTTTGAACGGTCCATATCGGACCCCTGTTACCTAATCAGCCTGACAGTGTGTCCAGTGACCGAAGACATGTTGGTGTAACAAGCTTTCCAGCACTGTTCGTTTTGGGTGGAGCATGTGGGCGTGGCGACGTGGCGAAGTAAGACGTAACGCCGTCACCATACGTTTGGTTCTAAACTCTACAGATTTGATCCGAGGAGTACCAAAATCAGTATGATCGATCATTGCCCACCCCTTGAACAGGTGTTTATGCTAATTAGCAAATTGCTACAGAAACGGCTCAAGAGCGCCCCCTAGAAATATTCAAAATACCCTCCGCATTGACCTTAGTTTGACGTAGAATCATGAAATTTGGTACACTTGTCCAACTCACCAAGATGCACAGAAAACCCTCTGGCACCAATGTTGTACGATAAATGGTAAGGCGGCCATTTTGGAACGATGACCAAATTTTCACCCCTTTTTGGCCGTTTACAGCCTCTGCATTTCAACGAACTCCTCCTAGGGATTTCGCTCGATTTGATTCAAACTTGGCCAGTTTCTTTATAAGGCACGGGGGAACAAATGTTATCAAAACTGTGCGTTTTCATGCATGCTGAAGGGGCGGGGCCAGACCTCAAAGTTGGACATCTCGCCATGAAAAACGAAACGCTTACAGCTCTTACACGAAAACTGTCTAATACATCAAACCTTCAGTGATTGACCCACATCCGGTCCCCTGCAAAACTGTATGGTCAAATCATGACATCACTTAAGCCACGCCCCCTGACAACAGGAAGTGTAAAGTTTTACGTTGAACGGTCCATATCGGATCCCTGTTACCTAATCAGCGTGACATTGTATCCAGTCACCGAAGACATGTTGGTGTAACAAGCTTTCCAGCACTGTTCGTTTTGGGTGGAGCAAGTGGGCGTGGTGACGTGGCGAAGTAAGACGTAACGCCGTCACCATACGTTTGGTTCTAAACTCCACAGATTTGATCTGAGGAGTACCAAAATCATTATGATCGATCATTACCCACCCCTTGAACAGGTGTTTATGCTAATTAGCAAATAGCCTCCATAGCGCCCCCTAGAATATTTAAAAACATCAGCCCCAAGCCATTTTTCCCCGATAATTCTGAAACTCGGTGAATATATTTATCTTCTCAGGATCTATGAAAAACTCTCTTGGAGCACTGGTCCAAAACAAACACGAAGTCGGCCATTTTGGGTCAAAGGTCATTTTCCCACGTTTTTGAATTGCATATTTAAACAAACTACTCTCAGGGATTTTGAAGGATTGCCTTCAAACTTGGTCAATATGCCCTTAACACATTGGACAATAAAAGTTATCAAAAGCTTGCGTTTTCGTTTATGCTAAAGGGGCGTGGCCAGGCCTCAAACTTGCGCTTCACTCCATAAATTTCAAACCGCTATAACTTTCACATTGAAAGACTAAAATGTACAAAACTTGGCATGAGTCATCCTTGTAGAATGCCCGACGATCCTCTGTGGTCATGTTGTGATGTCATCGAAGCCCCGCCCCCTCAGAACAGGAAGTTACTTTTTTAATTGGATTACTACAGTTATATCTCAGTGATACATCATCCAATCTGCACGAGATTTATTGTGATTCATCAGTGAACACTTCTACACACATTGATAATGGTATGTAAATTTTTACTCCATAGCGCCCCCTATATTATTACTACAGTTATATCTTAGTGATACATTATCCGATCTGCACGAGATTTATTGTGCTTTATCAGTGAACACTTCGACACACATTGATAATGGTATGTAAATTTTTACTCCATAGCGCCCCCTATATTATTACTACAGTTATATCTTAGTGATACATTATCCGATCTGCACGAGATTTATTGTGATTCATCAGTGAACACTTCTACACACATTGATAATGGTATGTAAATTTTTACTCCATAGCGCCCCCTGTATTATTACTACAGTTATATCTTAGTGATACATTATCCGATCTGCACGAGATTTATTGTGCTTTATCAGTGAACACTTCGACACACATTGATAATGGTATGTAAATTTTTACTCCATAGCGCCCCCTATATTATTACTACAGTTATATCTTAGTGATACATTATCCGATCTGCACGAGATTTATTGTGCTTTATCAGTGAACACTTCGACACACATTGATAATGGTATGTAAATTTTTACTCCATAGCGCCCCCTATATTATTACTACAGTTATATCTTAGTGATACATTATCCGATCTGCACGAGATTTATTGTGATTCATCAGTGAACACTTCTACACACATTGATAATGGTATGTAAATTTTTACTCCATAGCGCCCCCTATATTATTACTACAGTTATATCTTAGTGATACATTATCCGATCTGCACGAGATTTATTGTGCTTTATCAGTGAACACTTCGACACACATTGATAATGGTATGTAAATTTTTACTCCATAGCGCCCCCTATATTATTACTACAGTTATATCTTAGTGATACATTATCCGATCTGCACGAGATTTATTGTGATTCATCAGTGAACACTTCTACACACATTGATAATGGTATGTAAATTTTTACTCCATAGCGCCCCCTATATTATTACTACAGTTATATCTTAGTGATACATTATCCGATCTGCACAAGATTTATTGTGCTTTATCAGTGAACACTTCGACACACATTGATAATGGTATGTAAATTTTTACTCCATAGCGCCCCCTATATTATTACTACAGTTATATCTTAGTGATACATTATCCGATCTGCACGAGATTTATTGTGCTTTATCAGTGAACACTTCGACACACATTGATAATGGTATGTAAATTTTTACTCCATAGCGCCCCCTATATTATTACTACAGTTATATCTTAGTGATACATTATCCGATCTGCACGAGATTTATTGTGCTTTATCAGTGAACACTTCGACACACATTGATAATGGTATGTAAATTTTTACTCCATAGCGCCCCCTATATTATTACTACAGTTATATCTTAGTGATACATTATCCGATCTGCACGAGATTTATTGTGCTTTATCAGTGAACACTTCGACACACATTGATAATGGTATGTAAATTTTTACTCCATAGCGCCCCCTATATTATTACTACAGTTATATCTTAGTGATACATTATCCGATCTGCACGAGATTTATTGTGATTCATCAGTGAACACTTCTACACACATTGATAATGGTATGTAAATTTTTACTCCATAGCGCCCCCTATATTATTACTACAGTTATATCTTAGTGATACATTATCCGATCTGCACGAGATTTATTGTGATTCATCAGTGAACACTTCTACACACATTGATAATGGTATGTAAATTTTTACTTTATAGCGCCTCCTATATTATTACTACAGTTATATCTCAGTGAAACATCATCCGATCTCCACGAGATTTATTGTACATCATCAGTGAGACCTTATGGACACATTGATATTATGGTTTAACATATGACTCCAGAGCGCCCCCTAGATTATTCAAACTGTTATAGCTCAGTGATACATCATCCGATCGGTACCAGATTTATTGTACGTCATCAAGGAGCAGTTCTAAACGCATTGATATTGTTATGTACATTTTGACTCCATTGCGCCCCCTACATTATTTCTATAGTTATATCTCAGTGATACATCATCCGATCTGAACCAGATTTATTGTACATCATCTGTGAGACCTTGTGGACACATTGATATTATGGTTTAACATGTGACTCCAGAGCGCCCCCTAGATTATTCAAACTGTTATATCTTAGTGATACATCATCCAATTTGAACCAGATTTTTTGCATCATTAGTGAGCCCTTGTGGACACATTGATATGGTGGGCTAAAATTTGACTCAAGTGCGTCCCCTAGATTATTCAAACTGTTATATCTCAGTTACATATCATCCGATATGTACCAGATTTATTGTATATCATCAGTGAGCACTTCAACACACATTGATACTGTGGTTTAACAGATAACTCCAGTGCGCCCCTTACATTATTTTTCAAACTGTTACATCTCATTGCTAGATCATCTGATCTGTTCCACATTTACTGTGTGTCATCTGTCAGCACTTCTAAACACTTATATATTGTTGTTATTCGCTAACTGTTCTTGACAAACGGGTACTGGATAGGCACGAGAGAGTTCCAGATGGCGACCGAGCGGATGAGCTGGAGCTCCCGCGGTCGCCGCAATAAGGTCGGAGCGGCACTAAGCTGCGAGGGCCTCAACGCTGCTTGCAGCTTTAATTATTATTATTAGGCCCGAGCAGCTAAGCGCTGCGAAGGCCTATTGTAATTGTAGTGTTTATTATTAGGCCCGAAGCAGCGAAGCGCTGCAAGGACCTATTGTAATTGTAGTGTTTATTAGGCCCGAAGCAGCGAAGCGCTGCAAGGACCTATTGTAATTGTAGTGTTTATTATTAGGCCCGAAGCAGCGAAGCGCTGCAAGGACCTATTGTAATTGTAGTGTTTATTATTAGGCCCGAAGCAGCGAAGCGCTGCAAGGACCTATTGTAATTGTAGTGTTTATTATTATTATTAGGCCCGAAGCAGCGAAGCGCTGCAAGGACCTATTGTAATTGTAGTGTTTATTATTTATTATTAGGCCCGAAGCAGCGAAGCGCTGCAAGGACCTATTGTAATTGTAGTGTTTATTATTATTATTATTTTTTTTATTTTTATTCTAGTCCCTCTTTAAGTGGCCTTTTGGGGGCTTTATCATATACGAAAACTCACCAAATTTGGCGGACTCGTCAGGACTGGTGAAAAATTACGTATTTTGGGGGCGTGGCAAAAATCGCCACAGAAACGGCTCAAGAGCGCCCCCTAGAAATTTTCAAAATACCCTCCGCATTGACCTTAGTTTGACGTAGAATCATGAAATTTGGTACACTTGTCCAACTCACCAAGATGCACAGAAAACCCTCTGGCACCAATGTTGTACAATAAATGGTAAGGCGGCCATTTTGGAACGATGACCACATTTTCACCCCTTTTTGGCCGTTTACAGCCTCTGCATTTGAACGAACTCCTCCTATGAATTTCGCTCGATTTGGTTCAAACTTGGCCAGTTTCTTCATAAGGCATGGGGGAACAAACGACATCAAAATTGTGCGTTTTCATGAATGCTGAAGGGGCGGGGCCAGACGTCAAAGTTGGACATCTCGCCATGAAAAACGAAACGCTTACAGCTCTTACACGAAAAGAGTCTAATACATCAAACCTTCAGTTATTGACCCACATCCGGTCCCCTGCAAAACTGTATGGTCAAATCATGACATCACTTAAGCCACGCCCCCTGACAACAGGAAGTGTAAAGTTTTACTTTGAAAGGTCCATATCGGACCCGTGTTACCTAATCAGCGTGACATTGTGTCCAGTGACTAAAGACATGTTGGTGTAACAAGCTTTCCAGCACTGTTCGTTTTGGGTGGAGCAAGTGGGCGTGGCGACATGGCGAAGTAAGACGTAACGCCATCACCATACGTTTGGATCTAAAATCCACAGATTTGATCCGAGGAGTACCAAAATCAGTATGATCGATCATTGCCCACCCCTTGAACAGGTGTTTATGCTAATTAGCAAATCGCTACAGAAACGGCTCAAGAGCGCCCCCTAGAAATATTCAAAATACCCTCCGCATTGACCTTAGTTTGACGTAGAATCATGAAATTTGGTACACTTGTCCAACTCACCAAGATGCACAGAAAACTCTCTGGCACCAATGTTGTACGATAAATGGTAAGGCGGCCATTTTGGAACGATGACCAAATTTTCACCCCTTTTTGGCCGTTTACAGCCTCTGCATTTCAACGAACTCCTCCTAGGGATTTCGCTCGATTTGATTCAAACTTGGCCAGTTTCTTTATAAGGCACGGGGGAACAAATGTTATCAAAACTGTGCGTTTTCATGCATGCTGAAGGGGCGGGGCCAGACCTCAAAGTTGGACATCTCGCCATGAAAAACGAAACGCTTACAGCTCTTACACGAAAACTGTCTAATACATCAAACCTTCAGTGATTGACCCACATCCGGTCCCCTGCAAAACTGTATGGTCAAATCATGACATCACTTAAGCCACGCCCCCTGACAACAGGAAGTGTAAAGTTTTACGTTGAACGGTCCATAACGGATCCCTGTTACCTAATCAGCGTGACATTGTATCCAGTCACCGAAGACATGGTGGTATAACAAGCTTTCCAACACTGTTCGTTTTGGGTGGAGCAAGTGGGCGTGGTGACGTGGCGAAGTAAGACGTAACGCCGTCACCATACGTTTGGTTCTAAACTCCACAGATTTGATCTGAGGAGTACCAAAATCATTATGATCGATCATTACCCACCCCTTGAACAGGTGTTTATGTTAATTAGCAAATAGCCTCCATAGCGCCCCCTAGATTATTCAAACTGTTGTATCTCAGTGATACATCATCCGATCTGAACCAGATTTATTGTGCATCATCAGTGAGCCCTTGTGGACACATTGATATGGTGGGCTAACATTTGACTCAAGTGCGCCCCCTACATTATTTCTATAGTTATATCTCAGTGATACATCATCCGATCTGCACGAGATTTATTATGCTTTATCAGTGAACACTTCGACACACATTGATAATGGTATGTAAATTTTTACTCCATAGCGCCCCCTATATTATTACTACAGTTATATCTTAGTGATACATTATCCGATCTGCACGAGATTTAATGTGATTCATCAGTGAACACTTCTATACACATTGATAATGGTATGTAAATTTTTACTCCATAGCGCCCCCTATATTATTACTACAGTTATATCTTAGTGATACATTATCCGATCTGCACGAGATTTATTATGATTCATCAGTGAACACTTCTACACACATTCATAATGGTATGTAAATTTTTACTCCATAGCGCCCCCTATATTATTACTACAGTTATATCTTAGTGATACATTATCCGATCTGCACGAGATTTAATGTGATTCATCAGTGAACACTTCTATACACATTGATAATGTTATGTAATTTTTTACTCCATAGCGCCCCCTATATTATTACTACAGTTATATCTTAGTGATACATTATCCGATCTGCACGAGATTTATTATGATTCATCAGTGAACACTTCTACACACATTCATAATGATATGTAAATTTTTACTCCATAGCGCCCCCTGTATTATTACTACAGTTATATCTTAGTGATACATTATCCGATCTGCACGAGATTTATTGTGATTAATCAGTAAACACTTCTATACACATTGATAATGGTATGTAAATTTTTACTCCATAGCGCCCCCTATATTATTACTACAGTTATATCTTAGTGATAGATTATCCAATCTGCACGAGATTTACTATGATTCATCAGTGAACACTTCTACACACATTGATAATGGTATGTAAATTTTTACTCCATAGCGCCCCCTGTATTATTACTACAGTTATATCTTAGTGATACATTATCCGATCTGCACAAGATTTATTGTGCTTTATCAGTGAACACTTCGACACACATTGATAATGGTATGTACATTTTTACTCCATAGCGCCCCCTATATTATTACTACAGTTATATCTTAGTGATACATTATCCGATCTGCACGAGATTTATTGTGATTCATCAGTGAACACTTCTATACACATTGATAATGGTATGTAAATTTTTACTCCATAGCGCCCCCTATATTATTACTACAGTTATATCTCAGTGATACATTATCCAATCTGCACGAGATTTATTGTGCTTTATCAGTGAACACTTCGACACACATTGATAATGGTATGTAAATTTTTACTCCATAGCGCCCCCTATATTATTACTACAGTTATATCTTAGTGATACATTATCCGATCTGCACGAGATTTATTGTGCTTTATCAGTGAACACTTCGACACACATTGATAATGGTATGTAAATTTTTACTCCATAGCGCCCCCTATATTATTACTACAGTTATATCTTAGTGATACATTATCCGATCTGCACGAGATTTATTGTGATTCATCAGTGAACACTTCTATACACATTGATAATGGTATGTAAATTTTTACTCCATAGCGCCCCCTATATTATTACTACAGTTATATCTCAGTGATACATTATCCAATCTGCACAAGATTTATTGTGCTTTATCAGTGAACACTTCGACACACATTGATAATGGTATGTACATTTTTACTCCATAGCGCCCCCTATATTATTACTACAGTTATATCTTAGTGATACATTATCCGATCTGCACGAGATTTATTATGATTCATCAGTGAACACTTCTACACACATTGATAATGGTATGTAAATTTTGACTCCATTGCGCCCCCTACATTATGTCTATAGTTATATCTCAGTGATACATCATCCGATCTGAACCAGATTTATTGTGCATCATCAGTGAGTCCTTGTGGACACATTGATATGGTGGGCTAACATTTGACTCAAGTGCGCCCCCTACATCATGTATATAGTTATATCTCAGTGATTCATTAGCCGATCTGAACCAGATTTATTGTGCATCATCAGTGAGACCTTGTGGACACATTGATATGGTGGGCTAACATTTGACTCCAGAGCGCCCCCTAGATTATTCAAACTGTTATATCTCAGTGAGACATCATCCAATCTGAACCAGATTTATTGTGCGTGTGCACCCCTGGTGCGGAGTAGACACGAGAGACTTCGAAATGGCGACCGAGCGGACGAGCTGGAGCTCGCGCGGTCGCCTCAATAAGGTCCGAGCGGCGCTAAGCTGCGAGGGCCTCAATGCTGCTTGCAGCTTTAATTATTATTATTTTTTTTATTTTTATTCTAGTCCCTCTTTAAGTGGCCTTTTGGGGGCTTTATCATATACGAAAACTCACCAAATTTGGCGGACTCGTCAGGACTGGTGAAAAATTACGTATTTTGGGGGCGTGGCAAAAATCGCCACAGAAACGGCTCAAGAGCGCCCCCTAGAAATTTTCAAAATACCCTCCGCATTGACCTTAGTTTGACGTAGAATCATGAAATTTGGTACACTTGTCCAACTCACCAAGATGCACAGAAAACCCTCTGGCACCAATGTTGTACAATAAATGGTAAGGCGGCCATTTTGGAACGATGACCACATTTTCACCCCTTTTTGGCCGTTTACAGCCTCTGCATTTGAACGAACTCCTCCTATGAATTTCGCTCGATTTGGTTCAAACTTGGCCAGTTTCTTCATAAGGCATGGGGGAACAAACGACATCAAAATTGTGCGTTTTCATGAATGCTGAAGGGGCGGGGCCAGACGTCAAAGTTGGACATCTCGCCATGAAAAACGAAACGCTTACAGCTCTTACACGAAAAGAGTCTAATACATCAAACCTTCAGTTATTGACCCACATCCGGTCCCCTGCAAAACTGTATGGTCAAATCATGACATCACTTAAGCCACGCCCCCTGACAACAGGAAGTGTAAAGTTTTACTTTGAAAGGTCCATATCGGACCCGTGTTACCTAATCAGCGTGACATTGTGTCCAGTGACTAAAGACATGTTGGTGTAACAAGCTTTCCAGCACTGTTCGTTTTGGGTGGAGCAAGTGGGCGTGGCGACATGGCGAAGTAAGACGTAACGCCATCACCATACGTTTGGATCTAAAATCCACAGATTTGATCCGAGGAGTACCAAAATCAGTATGATCGATCATTGCCCACCCCTTGAACAGGTGTTTATGCTAATTAGCAAATCGCTACAGAAACGGCTCAAGAGCGCCCCCTAGAAATATTCAAAATACCCTCCGCATTGACCTTAGTTTGACGTAGAATCATGAAATTTGGTACACTTGTCCAACTCACCAAGATGCACAGAAAACCCTCTGGCACCAATGTTGTACGATAAATGGTAAGGCGGCCATTTTGGAACGATGACCAAATTTTCACCCCTTTTTGGCCGTTTACAGCCTCTGCATTTCAACGAACTCCTCCTAGGGATTTCGCTCGATTTGATTCAAACTTGGCCAGTTTCTTTATAAGGCACGGGGGAACAAATGTTATCAAAACTGTGCGTTTTCATGCATGCTGAAGGGGCGGGGCCAGACCTCAAAGTTGGACATCTCGCCATGAAAAACGAAACGCTTACAGCTCTTACACGAAAACTGTCTAATACATCAAACCTTCAGTGATTGACCCACATCCGGTCCCCTGCAAAACTGTATGGTCAAATCATGACATCACTTAAGCCACGCCCCCTGACAACAGGAAGTGTAAAGTTTTACGTTGAACGGTCCATATCGGATCCCTGTTACCTAATCAGCGTGACATTGTATCCAGTCACCGAAGACATGTTGGTGTAACAAGCTTTCCAGCACTGTTCGTTTTGGGTGGAGCAAGTGGGCGTGGTGACATGGCGAAGTAAGACGTAACGCCGTCACCATACGTTTGGTTCTAAACTCCACAGATTTGATCTGAGGAGTACCAAAATCATTATGATCGATCATTACCCACCCCTTGAACAGGTGTTTATGCTAATTAGCAAATACCCTCCATAGCGCCCCCTAGATTATTCAAACTGTTGTATCTCAGTGATACATCATCCGATCTGAACCAGATTTATTGTGCATCATCAGTGAGCCCTTGTGGACACATTGATATAGTGAGCTAACATTTGACTCAAGTGCGCCCCCTACATTATTTCTATAAATATATCTCAGTGATACATCATCCGATCTGAACCAGATTTATTGTGCATCATCAGTGAGCCCTTGTGGACACATTGATATGGTGGGCTAACATTTGACTCAAGTGCGCCCCCTACATTATTTCTATAGTTATATCTCAGTGATACATTATCCGATCTGAACTAGATTTATTGTGCATCATCAGTGAGCCCTTGTGGACACATTGATATGGTGGGCTAACATATGACTCCAGAGCGCCCCCTAGATTATTCAAACTGTTATATCTCAGTGATACATCATCCGATCTGAACCAGATTTATTGTGCATCATCAGTGAGCCCTTGTGGACACATTGATATGGTGGGCAAACATTTGACTCAAGTGCGCCCCCTACATTACTTCTATAGTTATATCTCAGTGATACATCATCCGATCTGAACCAGATTTATTGTGCATCATCAGTGAACACTTTGACACACATTGATAATGTTATGTAAATTTTTACTCCATAGCGCCCCCTATATTATTACTACAGTTATATCTCAGTGATACATTATCCGATCTGCACGAGATTTATTGTGCTTTATCAGTGAACACTTCGACACACATTGATAATGTTATGTAAATTTTTACTCTATAGCGCCCCCTATATTATTACTACAGTTATATCTTAGTGATACATTATCCGATCTGCACGAGATTTATTGTGATTCATCAGTGAACACTTCTACACACATTGATAATGGTATGTAAATTTTTACTCCATAGCGCCCCCTGTATTATTACTACAGTTATATCTTAGTGATACATTATCCGATCTGCACAAGATTTATTGTGCTTTATCAGTGAACACTTCGACACACATTGATAATGGTATGTAAATTTTTACTCCATAGCGCCCCCTATATTATTACTACAGTTATATCTTAGTGATACATTATCCGATCTGCACGAGATTTATTGTGATTCATCAGTGAACACTTCTACACACATTGATAATGGTATGTAAATTTTTACTCCATAGCGCCCCCTATATTATTTACTACAGTTATATCTCAGTGATACATTATCCGATCTGTACGAGATTTATTGTGCTTTATCAGTGAACACGTCGACACACATTGATAATGGTATGTAAATTTTTACTCCATAGCGCCCCCTATATTATTACTACAGTTATATCTCAGTGATACATCATCCGATCTGAACCAGATTTATTGTGTATCATCAATGAGCCCTTGTGGACACATTGACAAGGTGGGCTAAATTTGACTCAAGTGCGCCCCCTACATTATTTCTATAGTTATATCTCAGTGATACATCATCCGATCTGAACCAAATTTATTGTGAATAATCAGTGAGCCCTTGTGGACACATTGATATTGTGGTTTAACATATAACTCCATAGCGCCCCCTAGATTATTCAAACTGTTATATCTCAGTGAGACATCATCCGATCTGAACCAGATTTATCGTGTATCATCAGTGAGACCTTGTGGACACATTGATATTGTGGTTTAACATGTGACTCCAGAGCGCCCCCTAGATTATTCAAACTGTTATATCTCAGTGAGACATCATCCGATCTGAACCAGATTTATTGTGCATCATCAGTGAGTCCTTGTGGACACATTGATATAGGTGGGCTAACATTTAACTCAAGTGCGCCCCCTACATTATTTCTATAGTTATATCTCAGTGATACATCATCCGATCTGAACCAGATTTATTGTGCATCATCAATGAGCCCTTGTAGACACATTGATTTTGTGGTTTGACATATAACTCCATAGCGCCCCCTAGATTATTCAAACTGTTATATCTCAGTGAGACATCATCCGATCTGAACCAGATTTATTGTGCGTGTGCACCCCTGGTGCGGAGTAGACACGAGAGACTTCGAAATGGCGACCGAGCGGACGAGCTGGAGCTCGCGCGGTCGCCTCAATAAGGTCCGAGCGGCGCTAAGCTGCGAGGGCCTCAATGCTGCTTGCAGCTTTAATTAGGCCCGAAGCAGCGAAGCGCTGCAAGGACCTATTGTAATTGTAGTGTTTATTATTATTATTATTTTTTTTATTTTTATTCTAGTCCCTCTTTAAGTGGCCTTTTGGGGGCTTTATCATATACGAAAACTCACCAAATTTGGCGGACTCGTCAGGACTGGTGAAAAATTACGTATTTTGGGGGCGTGGCAAAAATCGCCACAGAAACGGCTCAAGAGCGCCCCCTAGAAATTTTCAAAATACCCTCCGCATTGACCTTAGTTTGACGTAGAATCATGAAATTTGGTACACTTGTCCAACTCACCAAGATGCACAGAAAACCCTCTGGCACCAATGTTGTACAATAAATGGTAAGGCGGCCATTTTGGAACGATGACCACATTTTCACCCCTTTTTGGCCGTTTACAGCCTCTGCATTTGAACGAACTCCTCCTATGAATTTCGCTCGATTTGGTTCAAACTTGGCCAGTTTCTTCATAAGGCATGGGGGAACAAACGACATCAAAATTGTGCGTTTTCATGAATGCTGAAGGGGCGGGGCCAGACGTCAAAGTTGGACATCTCGCCATGAAAAACGAAACGCTTACAGCTCTTACACGAAAAGAGTCTAATACATCAAACCTTCAGTTATTGACCCACATCCGGTCCCCTGCAAAACTGTATGGTCAAATCATGACATCACTTAAGCCACGCCCCCTGACAACAGGAAGTGTAAAGTTTTACTTTGAAAGGTCCATATCGGACCCGTGTTACCTAATCAGCGTGACATTGTGTCCAGTGACTAAAGACATGTTGGTGTAACAAGCTTTCCAGCACTGTTCGTTTTGGGTGGAGCAAGTGGGCGTGGCGACATGGCGAAGTAAGACGTAACGCCATCACCATACGTTTGGATCTAAAATCCACAGATTTGATCCGAGGAGTACCAAAATCAGTATGATCGATCATTGCCCACCCCTTGAACAGGTGTTTATGCTAATTAGCAAATCGCTACAGAAACGGCTCAAGAGCGCCCCCTAGAAATATTCAAAATACCCTCCGCATTGACCTTAGTTTGACGTAGAATCATGAAATTTGGTACACTTGTCCAACTCACCAAGATGCACAGAAAACCCTCTGGCACCAATGTTGTACGATAAATGGTAAGGCGGCCATTTTGGAACGATGACCAAATTTTCACCCCTTTTTGGCCGTTTACAGCCTCTGCATTTCAACGAACTCCTCCTAGGGATTTCGCTCGATTTGATTCAAACTTGGCCAGTTTCTTTATAAGGCACGGGGGAACAAATGTTATCAAAACTGTGCGTTTTCATGCATGCTGAAGGGGCGGGGCCAGACCTCAAAGTTGGACATCTCGCCATGAAAAACGAAACGCTTACAGCTCTTACACGAAAACTGTCTAATACATCAAACCTTCAGTGATTGACCCACATCCGGTCCCCTGCAAAACTGTATGGTCAAATCATGACATCACTTAAGCCACGCCCCCTGACAACAGGAAGTGTAAAGTTTTACGTTGAACGGTCCATAACGGATCCCTGTTACCTAATCAGCGTGACATTGTATCCAGTCACCGAAGACATGGTGGTGTAACAAGCTTTCCAGCACTGTTCGTTTTGGGTGGAGCAAGTGGGCGTGGTGACGTGGCGAAGTAAGACGTAACGCCGTCACCATACGTTTGGTTCTAAACTCCACAGATTTGATCTGAGGAGTACCAAAATCATTATGATCGATCATTACCCACCCCTTGAACAGGTGTTTATGTTAATTAGCAAATAGCCTCCATAGCGCCCCCTAGATTATTCAAACTGTTGTATCTCAGTGATACATCATCCGATCTGAACCAGATTTATTGTGCATCATCAGTGAGCCCTTGTGGACACATTGATATGG
This sequence comes from Garcialebias charrua, assembly GCA_038048925.1. Lineage (NCBI taxonomy): Eukaryota > Metazoa > Chordata > Actinopteri > Cyprinodontiformes > Rivulidae > Garcialebias > Garcialebias charrua. The sequence goes on along the minus strand of JBBPBX010003206.1, from coordinate 39,220 downwards.
TGGGCTAACATTTGACTCAAGTGCGCCCCCTACATTATTTCTATAGTTATATCTCAGTGATACATCATCCGATCTGCACGAGATTTATTATGCTTTATCAGTGAACACTTCGACACACATTGATAATGTTATGTAATTTTTTACTCCATAGCGCCCCCTATATTATTACTACAGTTATATCTTAGTGATACATTATCCGATCTGCACGAGATTTATTATGATTCATCAGTGAACACTTCTACACACATTGATAATGGTATGTAAATTTTTACTCCATAGCGCCCCCTGTATTATTACTACAGTTATATCTTAGTGATACATTATCCGATCTGCACGAGATTTATTGTGCTTTATCAGTGAACACTTCGACACACATTGATAATGGTATGTAAATTTTTACTCCATAGCGCCCCCTATATTATTACTACAGTTATATCTTAGTGATACATTATCCGATCTGCACGAGATTTAATGTGATTCATCAGTGAACACTTCTATACACATTGATAATGGTATGTAAATTTTTACTCCATAGCGCCCCCTATATTATTACTACAGTTATATCTTAGTGATACATTATCCAATCTGCACGAGATTTATTATGATTCATCAGTGAACACTTCTACACACATTCATAATGGTATGTAAATTTTTACTCCATAGCGCCCCCTATATTATTACTACAGTTATATCTTAGTGATACATTATCCGATCTGCACGAGATTTAATGTGATTCATCAGTGAACACTTCTATACACATTGATAATGTTATGTAATTTTTTACTCCATAGCGCCCCCTATATTATTACTACAGTTATATCTTAGTGATACATTATCCGATCTGCACGAGATTTATTATGATTCATCAGTGAACACTTCTACACACATTCATAATGATATGTAAATTTTTACTCCATAGCGCCCCCTGTATTATTACTACAGTTATATCTTAGTGATACATTATCCGATCTGCACGAGATTTATTGTGCTTTATCAGTGAACACTTCGACACACATTGATAATGGTATGTAAATTTTTACTCCATAGCGCCCCCTATATTATTACTACAGTTATATCTTAGTGATACATTATCCGATCTGCACGAGATTTAATGTGATTCATCAGTGAACACTTCTATACACATTGATAATGGTATGTAAATTTTTACTCCATAGCGCCCCCTATATTATTACTACAGTTATATCTCAGTGATACATTATCCAATCTGCACGAGATTTATTGTGCTTTATCAGTGAACACTTCGACACACATTGATAATGGTATGTAAATTTTTACTCCATAGCGCCCCCTATATTATTACTACAGTTATATCTTAGTGATACATTATCCGATCTGCACGAGATTTATTATGATTCATCAGTGAACACTTCTACACACATTCATAATGGTATGTAAATTTTTACTCCATAGCGCCCCCTATATTATTACTACAGTTATATCTTAGTGATACATTATCCGATCTGCACGAGATTTAATGTGATTCATCAGTGAACACTTCTATACACATTGATAATGTTATGTAATTTTTTACTCCATAGCGCCCCCTATATTATTACTACAGTTATATCTTAGTGATACATTATCCGATCTGCACGAGATTTATTATGATTCATCAGTGAACACTTCTACACACATTCATAATGATATGTAAATTTTTACTCCATAGCGCCCCCTGTATTATTACTACAGTTATATCTTAGTGATACATTATCCGATCTGCACGAGATTTATTGTGCTTTATCAGTGAACACTTCGACACACATTGATAATGGTATGTAAATTTTTACTCCATAGCGCCCCCTATATTATTACTACAGTTATATCTTAGTGATACATTATCCGATCTGCACGAGATTTAATGTGATTCATCAGTGAACACTTCTATACACATTGATAATGGTATGTACATTTTTACTCCATAGCGCCCACTATATTATTACTACAGTTATATCTCAGTGATACATTATCCGATCTGCACGTGATTTACTATGCTTCATCAGTGAGACCTTGTGGACACATTGATATTGTGGTTTAACATATGACTCAAGAGCGCCCCCTAGATTACTCAAACTGTTATATCTCAGTGAGACATCATCTGATCTGAACCAGATTTATTGTGTATCATCAATGAGCCCTTGTGGACACATTGATATGGTGGGCTAACATTTGACTCAAGTGCGCCCCCTACATTATTTCTATAGTTATATCTCAGTGATACATCATCCGATCTGAACCAAATTTATTGTGAATAATCAGTGAGCCCTTGTGGACACATTGATATTGTGGTTTAACATATAACTCCATAGCGCCCCCTAGATTATTCAAACTGTTATATCTCAGTGAGACATCATCCGATCTGAACCAGATTTATCGTGTATCATCAGTGAGACCTTGTGGACACATTGATATTGTGGTTTAACATGTGACTCCAGAGCGCCCCCTAGATTATTCAAACTGTTATATCTCAGTGAGACATCATCCGATCTGAACCAGATTTATTGTGCGTGTGCACCCCTGGTGCGGAGTAGACACGAGAGACTTCGAAATGGCGACCGAGCGGACGAGCTGGAGCTCGCGCGGTCGCCTCAATAAGGTCCGAGCGGCGCTAAGCTGCGAGGGCCTCAACGCCGCTTGCGGCTTTAATTCTACTTATTTTTCTAACTGTAATACACAAACTACATCACAAAATGAATAATTCTACTTAATTTTTCTAACTGTAATACACAAACTACATCACAAAATGAATAATTCTACTTAATTTTTTCTAACTGTAATACACAAACTACAGGTATTCCCCGATTTACGAGCGAGATCCGTTACAACGAGGCGCTCGTAAACCGGAAATCTCGTAATTTGGAACGGTTGCCATGTCTCTCGTAAGTCCGAAATTTCGCTCGTAAATTGGAACGGTTTCGCTAGCGCGACTAAAAACACTCTATTTTCATCCAAAAACTGCTTATGAGTGCATAAAAATGATCGGAAACGTGTGTCCATATGCTTAGCTAACTAACTGTGGTGAAAAAACACATGAAAACTCAGTATTTTTTGCGTTTTTTCAAAAAATTCGCCAGCTCGTAAGTCTGGAACCTCGTAGATCAGAGCGCTCGTAATTCGGGGACTACCTACGTCACAAAATGAATGACTCTACTTAATTTTTCTAACTGTAATACACAAACGCACTAAGCTACATCATAAGTACAACATAAGTGTGATATACAAACACACTAAGTTACATCATATATAGTTTTTGAGCAAGTCCTTTTTGACCTTTTTCTTAAATGTATACATTGATTTTGCATTTTTAACATCACTCTCCAGAGCATTCCACAATCGAACTCCCTGAATTGAGGTAGACCGTCCCTTTAAGCTGGTTCTGAATTGTGGTTTGATGAATATCTCTGTCCCTTTGAGATTGTAATAACTTTGTCTTTTTATAAAATGTCTTTGGATATTTAAAGGTAATGTGTTATTATGAGCCCTATACATAACTGATAAAATACTATATTCTACCAATTCCTGGAATTTCAATAAGTTTAGCTGAAGAAACAAGGTGTTTGATGGGTGACTGAAATGTTTTCTGGTGATTACTCTTACAGCTCTCTTTTGTAAAATAAAAACAGGCTTTGTAATTGTTTTGCACGCTTTTCCCCAAACCTCAATACAATAGATTAAATGTGGAACAATGATTGTGTTATACAACATATACAGAGCTTTATCAATTAAAAAATCCCTGACTTTATACAGTACTGCAATTGATCTAGCTATTTTTGTTTTAATGGAATTTACATGATGTTTCCATGTCAGTTTGTCATCAATGATGACACCCAGAAACTTCACTTCACTCACTTTACAGATCACAACATCTTCAATTTCAAATGGATCGTCAACAATTCTCTTTTTGTTACTGAATATCATGTAATTAGTTTTATCTAAATTCAAAGATAATTTGTTTATTTTGAACCAAGTTTGTATTTTTATAAATTCTGTTTTCATCATATCCAAAATCTGTTTTATGTCTTTACCCGAACAGAAAAATGTGGTGTCATCGGCAAAAATAACACATTTAAGAAGTCCTGACACATTTACCAAGTCATTCACATATAAAATAAATAACTTTGGTCCAAGCACAGAACCCTGAGGAACTCCATATCACGGAGGTCAGATCTAACATCATTTATTTGCACAAACTACAGGTATTCCCCGATTTACGAGCGAGATCCGTTACAACGAGGCGCTCGTAAACCGGAAATCTCGTAATTTGGAACGGTTGCCATGTCTCTCGTAAGTCCGAAATTTCGCTCGTAAATTGGAACGGTTTCGCTAGCGCGACTAAAAACACTCTATTTTCATCCAAAAACTGCTTATGAGTGCATAAAAATGATCGGAAACGTGTGTCCATATGCTTAGCTAACTAACTGTGGTGAAAAAACACATGAAAACTCAGTATTTTTTGCGTTTTTTCAAAAAATTCGCCAGCTCGTAAGTCTGGAACCTCGTAGATCAGAGCGCTCGTAATTCGGGGACTACCTACGTCACAAAATGAATGACTCTACTTAATTTTTCTAACTGTAATACACAAACGCACTAAGCTACATCATAAGTACAACATAAGTGTGATATACAAACACACTAAGTTACATCATATATAGTTTTTGAGCAAGTCCTTTTTGACCTTTTTCTTAAATGTATACATTGATTTTGCATTTTTAACATCACTCTCCAGAGCATTCCACAATCGAACTCCCTGAATTGAGGTAGACCGTCCCTTTAAGCTGGTTCTGAATTGTGGTTTGATGAATATCTCTGTCCCTTTGAGATTGTAATAACTTTGTCTTTTTATAAAATGTCTTTGGATATTTAAAGGTAATGTGTTATTATGAGCCCTATACATAACTGATAAAATACTATATTCTACCAATTCCTGGAATTTCAATAAGTTTAGCTGAAGAAACAAGGTGTTTGATGGGTGACTGAAATGTTTTCTGGTGATTACTCTTACAGCTCTCTTTTGTAAAATAAAAACAGGCTTTGTAATTGTTTTGCACGCTTTTCCCCAAACCTCAATACAATAGATTAAATGTGGAACAATGATTGTGTTATACAACATATACAGAGCTTTATCAATTAAAAAATCCCTGACTTTATACAGTACTGCAATTGATCTAGCTATTTTTGTTTTAATGGAATTTACATGTTTCCATGTCAGTTTGTCATCAATGATGACACCCAGAAACTTCACTTCACTCACTTTACAGATCACAACATCTTCAATTTCAAATGGATCGTCAACAATTCTCTTTTTGTTACTGAATATCATGTAATTAGTTTTATCTAAATTCAAAGATAATTTGTTTATTTTGAACCAAGTTTGTATTTTTATAAATTCTGTTTTCATCATATCCAAAATCTGTTTTATGTCTTTACCCGAACAGAAAAATGTGGTGTCATCGGCAAAAAGAACACATTTAAGAAGTCCTGACACATTTACCAAGTCATTCACATATAAAATAAATAACTTTGGTCCAAGCACAGAACCCTGAGGAACTCCACAAGTGATATCACGGAGGTCAGATCTAACATCATTTATTTGCACAAACTGTTTCCTGTCCTTCAAATAGCTAGATACCCACTGTAATGCTGGTCCTCTAATACCATATTTATTTAGTTTTTCAAGGAGAATGGTGTGGTCAATGGTATCAAATGCTTTTTTTAGATCAACAAAAACACTAACACAGTACTGTTTATGATCGACAGCATTAGTTATTTGTTCCATTAAATCCATGAGAGCCATTGACGTAGAGTTTTTTTCTCTAAACCCATACTGACTGCTACTTAAAATATTTTGTTTATCAATAAATTGATCCAATCTGGTCACAAATAGTTTTTCTAGAATTTTTGAGAACTGTGGTAATAAGGATATTGGCCTATAATTATTGAATACACATTTATCACCATTTTTAAAAAGAGGAATTACCTTTGCTACTTTCATGTTATCTGGAAATATTCCTGTTGAAAAAGATAAATTGCATATATATGTAAACGGTTCAATAACATAACTTATTATTTCTTTTACGAACATCATATCCATGTCCACCCAGTCTTTTGATCTCTTGTCTGAGAGATTTTTTACCATTTTCATAATTTCCTCTTTGTTAGTTCCACTAAGAAAAATACTGTTGGTGCAACTTTTAATTGAATGACACACCTTATTATCTACTTTTGGTATTTTAGCTGCAAGGCTTGATCCAATATTTACAAAATATTGATTAAATTCATTTACGATATCATTCTCATCATGTATTTCTTTGTCATCTTTCACAAAATATTTTGCAATGTTCGTTTTTGCTTTATGACTTTTTAGAACATCATTTATTACTCGCCATGTTGTTTTAGTGTCACCATTGCTCTTGTTTAATAAATCACTATAGTATTCTTTCTTGCATTTTCTTATAATCATTACCAATTTATTTTTATATTTTTTATATTTTTCTTCAGCTTGTTGTGTTCTCGTTTTTAAGAAACATGAATACAAGTAATTTTTTTTACAAGCATTTCTCAACCCTTTAGTCATCCAAGGTTGGTCAACAATATTTCTTTGCTAAAGACTCATCTGTTTTACTTGGCATTTAATCCTCGCAGAGTCTGAGAACAAATTTTGAGCAGATTTTATTGTTGTATATTTACTGATAACTTTATTATGTTTCAGTGGCACTAGATGCATTTTACTCTGTTTTTTTTTTTTTTTTTTTTAACTGTACAGCACTTTGTTCGGCTTCGGTTGTTTTTATGTGCTTTATAAATAAAATTGACATTGACATATTGTTGAGCTAAAACAGTTGCTAAAGCTTTCCAGTTACTGCAATCCTCTTTTGACATCATCCAGTCAGATTTGTTCCGTCTCAAACTTGTCCTAAATGCTGATAAAACAAAAGGGATGTTTTTTTCAAATAGGAAGGCGGTTCCAGCAGATCCTCCTCTGATTTTATCTTCAAATGGTGTCCCTATTGAGTTTGTTGATTCCTATAAATATCTGGGTATCCTGATTGATTCACATCTCTCTTTTAAACTCCACGTGGAAAACCTAGTGAAGAAACTGAAAGTTAAACTGGGTTTCTTTTTCAGAAACAGATCATGTCTATCACTGAATGTTAGGAAACGCCTTGTATCTGTGACTTTCCTTCCCTCCATTGATTACGGTGACATTCTCTACATGAATGCTCCTACAAGCACCCTGCGGATGTTGGATGTTGTCTATCATGGTGCACTAAGATTCATAACTGGTTGTGATTATCGTACCCACCACTGCACCCTGTATTCACTGGTTAACTGGACATCATTAACCTCACGCAGACTCTTCCACTGGTACATTTTCATCTTTAAATCACTTCTTGGTCTGCTGCCCTCATACATCTCCTCCTACATGTCTTTGCGTGAGTGCAGCTACAGCGTGCGCTCTCAGGACATGATTACCTGCAGTGTTCCGTCAGTGAGGACTGAACTTGGAAAAAGGGCCTTCTCCTACTCTGCTCCTGCTTCATGGAATATCTTACAAAAAGATCTGAAGCTCTCGACCTTGACTTCTCTAAATGGTTTTCAGAATCTGTTGGAATCCTGGCAAAAACCAATGCAGATTTGTTCCTGTCTTTGATTTTATACGTCTACCTTATAATGTTTTGCTAGTTTGATACTAAATAAATCTGTATTTCTCTCTTATGTTTGTCTATTGTTGATTGTTTAAGGAAATTCTACTATTGCTGTTGTCAATTGTCATCATTCTTTATAGCAGGTCGCTCTTGTAAATGAGTCCTCGAGGCTCAACGAGATTTACCTGACTATATAAAGGTTGAATTAATGAAAAATAAGATCCATTTCATATATGGCTGCCTATTTATTATCAACCATTTAAATGGTTGAACCATTAGAATTGGATTACATCCCATAATTATTATTATTAACCTGATGAAAGGCAGGATGTATTATGGTGTAGTCCCCATCTGCAAACCTTGTCCCATATCCTGCCATAACTTCTGATCCACTCAACGCTACTTCATGCACCTGTGCACCATCACTAGACAGAGTGTCGCGCACATTAATCCCTACAGCTTCAAGGTCAAAATATTTGCTTGTCCAAGTCATTATTGTACAATAGTATGTCGATGGGAGTTTAATGTGTCTTGATGTGCTGTGCTCTTGTTAATTAGGGACTGGTTTTCTTTCCACACCTGGTGTTTGTGCCTTACATTGTCCATGTTATGATCTTTTTATTATTTGATACAGGTACACTTTTTACTACATAAATGTGTGTGAAGAGGATTTAATAGAACTCCCACAAAGACTATTTATTTCATTGTTTTTAAAACAAACCTCTATGAGCAGATGGTCACAGATGAACACAGCAACAAGAAAACAGATCAGCATCAGCATGATGTGATATTTTGCAGTGTTTATTTTAATTTTATTTTTATTTATTTGTAATTGAATAAATAATGATGTATAGTAAGGTATTTAAACACTTACTGAGCCACCATTATTGGATGCGCAGTTTAGCAGACTTTAATCTTGCACAAACTGCCACCAAAGTGCGAGTTCTTCCTTTTTCCGATACTAAGTTGTTTTTACTGTGATTAGACAAGAAATGTAATTTCACGCTTAGACTCAACTTATATTGGTCTACCAAAAAATAGACCTTTTATTGAAACTATCACAAGAATTACATTAAACATTTGTATCGATATTAGCTCTGATTTAATAACTACGTTGACAAGAATTCAAATTAAAACAAACAGACAGTTGGACCTTTCTGTTGGCACATTACTTAAAGTTTACCATGATGAAAACAAACATATTAAATACTTATGGAAAATAAGAAATAGGAGGAAGGAGTTCTGGAGCTAAGTTAAGCTAAAGTTAATTATTTTGAAAACAACCAGGGTGGCAAGCTTTCCCATACGGATCTTAGCTGGGCTTCTCACACGTGCAGCATACAAACAAGCCTCTTTACCTGGTGACGAGACGTCTTGCGAGGTGAGGACTGAGAAGTTTGTGGACACTAACGGACTGTGTGGTCCAGTGAGCGTCCAGATGACTTCGTGCGTGTATGACTGGGTCAGACGAGCGGGAGCACGCGTTCACCGGCAGGAACAGACTCCAATCGCACTGGTTGAACTTTCAAAATAAAACTTTAGAAAACAAATTCTTCAGAAAGGAGAGTGAATGGATCAAAGTAAGGCTTTACTATGATCCCAGCTGAGACGTGGGTCGTTGACACCTGACCGGGACGTCTCCAGCTTTCAGAGAGGAGAGCAGGTTGACAGTTCGTACTCCTCGAAACTCTAACTTCCAAATAGGAAGTGCCCATTATATGGGGGAGGTGGGGTCTCCCCACCTCCTCAACGGCTACAGGCTGGTTAACAAAATAAAAGATGGAAGTATGATCCCATAGGCCGAAAGTCTCTTGACGGACACCAGGAAAACTGTTTACATAAAATCGGCCAGATGGCCTGCCTGTGAACACAGCTAATGTTATGTCTACTTTCACAGACAAAACAGAGAAGGAAGCTGAACAGCTAACAGTTTACCCTGAACTGTGTCTTAGCGACAGAGTCTTGCTTGCTTTTGCAGAAATAAAACCAGCAGAAGGTCAAAGCTCATGAAAGTAACAGATCATCATTAAAAATGACAAAAATATACTGTAGATCAATTCTGAATTAACACACATTAAAGAGAAAGTTCAATCTGATTAATTAGTGTCCATTAATTCATAATAATTGTAAAAATATATAAGTGTCCATCTGTCTCCTTGAGGGCTTCAAGAAGGTGTAACACTTAGAGTTTCAGAGAGATGTGGAGAGGTGTACTTGAAGGTCAAGACAAAGGCCTATATCACTACAGTCCCCCTTTTTGGAAGTCATCGCCTGTCCTTGGGGATGAGTTCCAACACGAAACGATACCACCGAATGTCTCTGACCTTTATGTAATCCAGCAAGTGGAAAAAAAAAATTTCAAAAATATACTCCCATAATGTTTTTGGAAATTCCATACTGTTCGTAGGTAATCCCATTGCGGCAAGCTTTTAATCCTTTGGAAAACATAGTCTGTTAACCCATGGAGAACTGAGTCTGTGATCCCTTGGAAAACAAAGTCTTATAATCCACAACGGTAAATCCACAACGATGGGGGTTATTGATTTCATCAGCAAGAATGGTTTTAATCAGCATGTAGAGGGGATCCCTCGATTGAAGCAGAGGAGGCGGGCCTTGGATGAAGGTTGAAGACCAACGTTGGATCAGCAGGTCCCCACATCGAAGGTTGCAGGCTGGATGGCTTCCAGTCGGTGCCACCCTGGTTCAATGTGTCATGCAATTATGTGGTTTTAGGTGGGCTTATGATAGGGATTCTACATTAAGCCTTACCTATATGCACCTGGTATGTAAGCTATCATGGATTAGATCAGCTACAATTACCAATTAAGGGGTGGATCAATGCTGTAAAAATCAGAAATAGGGATCTATACCTATAGAAATGTGGAGGGCTTCTGTAACGAA
>JBBPBX010003206.1:1152-22659 GCA_038048925.1 Garcialebias charrua | reverse complement strand
GTGATCACGATGTTCCCTGTGTCTGGGTGTGCATGTTTGTTTTGTGTTTCCGTATCTACAAATGATTAACTTTTAGGGTAAACATGATTCAAGATGGCTGCCACAACTGCGCTACCCTAGCAAATACAAAAAATGTCATCCATCCATCCATTTTCGTCCACTTATCCAGGGTCGGGTCGCGTGGGTAGCAGCCTAAGTAGGGAGGCCCAGACTTCCCTCTCCCCAGCCACTTGGAGCAGCTCCTCTGGGGGAATCCCAAGGCGTTCCTAGGCCAGCCGAGAAACATAGTCCCTCCAGCGTGACCTGGGTCTTCCTCTGGGTCTCCTCCCAGTGGGACATGCCCGGAACACCTCGCCCGGGAGGCGTCCAGGAGGCATCCTAACCAGAAAGTTAACCAAAAAAAGTCATAGCTTAGTGAAATATTAAGGTTATATTTGGAGTGTAAGTAGCTGAGAGTGATCCCCAACTCATATTCTGAGTGTTTGTGTATAACAAGAGAGGTTTTAAAAAAAAAACACCCATGATGCAAGAAAGCAGGTGAAGAAAGGCTACTTTAATTACAAAGTACAGTACTGTATTTTCCGGAATATGGGTCACGGCTTTTTATCATTTTTGCATGCCCTGCAACCTATATTCAGGTGCGACCTATTTATAGCTTTTTATAAAATAAGAGATAAGAGAGATAAGAGATTTATTTATTAACATTGCACTGTAATACAACGTGATTATGTAGCACAGTCGTCCGGAAGAGGGAAGAGTATGCAAGCTGCAGCATTTCCAAACACATTACATGTTCTTCTGCGCGGCCGCGCTCATCCGTCTCCGGATGAAGGTCAAACAGATATGGAAAAAGGAAAAACACAATAGGTATCATTTGTGATATTCAAAAAAAGAATCTATCAAAGATTGCCTTAAGACACTCTATGATAAAGTCCCAAAAACTCTATCAGCATAAGCACAGCCAGACAAGACATTGTTGCAGATTTGACGACATGCAAGGAGATCAAAGAGTCTGTGAGCAGCACTTCAGATAACACAGTTCAGCAGATGTTAAGCTCGGCGCCTCTGAGCACACTCCCAGGGACCTCTGGGGAGGGAGGGGGAGGGGGTCAGCAGTGTCTCTCAGCTTCACTCCAGGAGAATAGTTCCCAACAGCCTTCTTCTTTTCCAAGGTCGCGCAGAAACTAGATTAGATAGTTCTTTTGTTTATCTTCAATCCAGGCCACAGTGTTCTTTTTGACTGCAGCCTTCCAGAGTCCAGGTGCTGTTCAGGTCCAAAATCGCCGAATCAAATGAGTTTCCGAGGCTACAAACCTCCATCCGTGCCCTGATTAACGCCGGGCGGCTGTAAACGAGTTCCAAAGCGCACCGCAGGTCCACGGTGGTCTACCGCTCCCATTGTGCGGTTCAGCTCGTACAACAGCTGGGTTGAGGAGCTCACAGCCCGGATCAGAGACTCTTGCTGATCAGGAAGTTTGGCCAGTGCGCCGATAGCTGCCGAAATCTTCCTGAACTTCCAGTAACAGACAGCTCCGCTCACGCCAAAAAACAGAGCAGCTGCTACTAATATCCCAATAATCCACAAATCTTCCACGTCTTCGACAGACAAGACGGTCAAACACATGGGTTGCCACTGTCCCCAGGAGTCCATCATGTATCCGACAGCGTGCGTGTCAGAGGGGCAGGCCGCTTCTCCTGGCCCGGTCCGCTTCGTGGAAAAAATCTTATCCATAGATGAAACAGCCCAATTTATTAACTCCATCGCAAATTGGTTCGAGTGAGCGCTGAAGAGTCACAGACGAGACAAAAAGCAAGCAGGGAGGAGGAAAACTTAGGGAGGGAAGGAGCAAAAAGATATGCGACTTGCTTTGTCGAGAGCCGGAAGAGGGAAGAAAAATACGCTGATTTGTAATAATTTATTAACAAAAATTAAACTGAGACACACTCTTACAATAATGTAAGCTAACAAATATATTTTTTAGGTGTTTATCCTGCTAAAAGTATTCATTTATTAAAGAAAAGTTCAGCTCAGACACATATTTGTACGGTGGCCGAGGGGTGCAAACGCGCCGCAAGAAGAGATAAGCGCTACAAAAAATTAAACACGGCTGCAAACAAAAAAAAATCCACTGCAAATTTAAAAAAACAGCTGCAAATTTTAAATACGGCTGCAAATTAAAAAAAAAACAGCAGCAAATTTAAAAAAACAGCTGCAAATTTAAAAAGACGGCTGCAAATAGAAAAAGCTACAACGGAAGTGCTTCAGACCACTAGGGGCTGTTGAACAAAGAACAAATCATAAAGCATATTATAGTTTTCGGAATGGCACTAGTTATTTGTGTATTTAACTTATTTATTTTAAAAATATTTTACACTTATTCGAAACTGTCCCGTTGTATTTGTTTTAATACTGTGCGGAAGTGGAGCAACACAAGAATGCCTGTTTGGGTCAGTGGTCTAAGTCTTAGACTCTAAGAGATGTCTTTGGATGCGGGAGACCCTGGTTTGATTCCTAATCTCGGAAATTTTGTGGTATTACTTTCTTTTTTTTTTAAGCCTTTTTTTAAGCCTTTTGTTTTTGGCCAGATTGGGTGGAATAGATAAATACATCTACATCTTTGTTGTTGCTTGGTTCGATCTATCCAAAACAAAAGGCTTAAAAAAAAAGAAAGTAATACCACAAAATTTCCGACACTGGGGATCGAACTCGGGTCTCCCGCATCCAAAGAGATCTCTTACAGTCTAAGATTTAGACCACTGACCCAACCTGGCATCCTTGTATTGTTCCTCTTCCGCACAGTATTAAAACAAATACAACGGGATAGTTTCGAATAAGTGTAAAATATTCTTAAAATAAATAAGTTTAAATACACAAATAACTAGTGCCATTCCGAAAACTATAATATGCTTTATGATTTGTTCTTTGTTCAACTGCCCCTAATGGTCTGGAGCACTTCCGTTGGAGCTTTTTCTGTTTGCAGCTCTTTTTTAAAATTTGCAGCTGTCCGTTTGCAGAGCGTCTCTTCTTGCGGCGCGTTTGCACCCCTCGGCCACCGTATATTTGCTATAATTTTTATCAAACATATAATTGTTTTTAAGTGTTAATCTTCTTAAAAGCCTAGCTGTGCGCTCCTGTGGAAAAGACATTTGCAGCAGAGCTAAACACGGTCCATATTTTGACGTAGGTGCGACCTATATTCAGGCGCGACCTATATATGGATTTTTCCAGTTCTTTGGCAATAATTGGACAATGCGACCTATATTTGGGTGCAACCTATATTCCAGAAAATACGTAACCAAATCTTAAAATACTTTCTATGGTTTTACACAAATATACAAAACTAACATGTAGGTTTAACTTGTCATTGACATTAGAAAACAATTATATTATATATTACATAATTATATATTACATAATTACATAATTATATGCAATACACAATCATATTATATAAATATGTATACTTTTTAATAATGAACATCAACCACTAACCTCAACATTTATTATGTACAATGAAATTCAAACCAAATTAAGTGGTATGCCAGTGTCTCCCATCGCTGAAGGATTTGAACAGTGGATGTTTGTAGTTTTCAAGAGGAGTGTTTTTCTGGACTGGAATTGAACAGAGAATGTAAGTAAGCCTTAATGTTTTTGGTGCAAGATATTCAAGTGGGAAGGAGTTAAGGCTCCCACAGACTCGGGCGGACCTCAGTCCACGCAGAAACTGTGCGCTCTGTCCACACAGGCGGTTGAGACTTCATATTCGAGCGTCCACCCTGAGCGGCTGCAGCCCAGCTCCGCAGGCAAGGGTGTTTACCTTCAGGACAAATTGAGGTCACTGATTTATTACTTGCTAACACGCCTACTGGATTGATTGACAGGTCGCCCAAAAAAAACAAAAAAACGTGAGCTGGCAGCAAGCAGCATTTTAGCGGCAGCAGTGTTTTGTATTTATATGTTGTTAATAAAAAGTTCTTTAAAAAAAAAATGCATTGGCCCTGCAGCCCACACATCAGACTGACTCACCGGGAAACCCCTGCAGCCACGCCGGGCCTGATTTTAATTCTCTTGTGAGAAATTCCTTCATTTCTCACCATTTCAGTCATGGCATCAACGGACAAGGAGGAAGGGATTGCTTGCCTCTTGGAAACAAAACAAAAGAAAAGGCCATTAAAGCAGACCAGGGATGGCAGTTTATTGTGCGACACCGAGTACATGGGCGTGGTCATAAAAATTGATCTATGCACAGTCATGCCCTGCGCGTGTCCACTTCGAGTCTAATCCGGTACACGCGGACCTCCGTGGACTGAGGTACGCCCAAGTATGTGGGAGCCTTAACACTGTGGAGAAGAACAGAGCTAGGTTTTTTTTTAAAGGCTTTTGTTTGTTTGTTTGTTTGTTTGTTTGTTTGTTTGTTTGTTTGTTTGTTTGTTTTGTTCGAGGCAATGAACAGTAACAGACTGTGGTGAGTGGAGAGAGTGATTTTAACAACAACCAGGTGCAATGGCGGAATGGAGGGGGTTGGACAATGGCAGTGGTGGGCACATAAACGCTAGATAGCGCTAAAGCGCTAATCCGCTTACAGTGGACCTAAACTTTTTGTCAGCGTTTTTGTGGATTGACTAACTTTTATAATTCATAAGCGGATTTGTGCTATTTTTATTTAAAATGCAGTACCGCTAATAACTAATTATCTATCAGTAAAAACCAATAAACTTATTTACAAGCTCTTATGCTGCTTGTTTTACCTTTTTCCCCACCGTAAAGAGCAGAGAGGAGGGAGGGTGTGAGGGGGAGCAGAGGGGAGAACAGACTCGGATCTACCATGTAGGTAAATGATGCCGTTGCCTGGGGATCCCATCAGCATGGGGCCCCGGCCCCGCCGCGCCCCGGCCAGTCACCTACATCCCTAACATTGATCCTGCTTGTTAATGTACATTTAACATAAAAATAATTATAGTTACGATGAAAACGATCATTAAATACGCAATAAAACGGTCGATTTCTTTATCCCCCTACTAAAAATGGACTATTCCATCTTGACATCTTCCGGGTCAGAGGTGAACTCAGGGGCTTCTGTGGCTAGCTGGCTGCGCTCGGTGTCTTCATAAATCCGCAGAGAACCCCGGCGGCCGGAGGATTTTTGTCGACCATTCGACGGTGAGTCGTTATTTTTATGTATTTTAGTTACTTTTCATTAAATCTGTTGACTACCTATAGACGCTAACTCTGTGTCCAGCTGGTTGGTTGTGCTGGGTTACTAATGGATAAATCCGCAGAGAACCCCGCTGTTTCAAGCCAAATTAACGTGGCCGGAGGATTTTATTGTGTGTTTTGTGTCGACCATTCGACGGTGAGTCGTTAGTTTTATGTATTTGGGTTACTTTTATGTATAAATGCGGTGGCGACACACCCGTGTATTTGAGATTTAAAAGTGGTTTTAGGGATTAAAAGTTCATTCTATTTTTTGTTAATTTCGTGGCCGAATAGAATATATGTACGTAAAGTATTAAATAAATCCTTTGATTTTTGTAATTTCATCCTTTTAGGATCATTTTTGTTACTTTTCAGTTGGCAGTGTAGTGCAAATTTTGCATAACGCTGCCGGCTATATATAAATATATATATAAATATATAAATATATAAATAGCGGATTAGATTAGCTTCCCCTAATTTTCATAAGACATTTGTGCTTTTGAAATTGTGGACCTAAAAAAATTAATAAGCGTTTTAGAAATTGTGGAACTAATTTTTTAATTAGCGTTGCCCACCACTGGACAATGGTGACCTTGGCTTGGCCACACCAGTCATTTGAGGACGTTATGCTTTTAACCAGGGGACATAGTAGCTCAGTTGGTAGCTATTGCCTCTCAGCAAGAAGGTTGCTGGATCAAATCCCAGACAGGAGGCTTTCTGGGTGGAGTTTTCATTTCTTTAAATACTATAAATATTATAAGTGACAGAAGGGCAGCACTGTGGTGCAGATGGTAGAGCTGTCACCTCTCAGTGGGAAGGTTGCTAGATCGAGTCCTGCCTGGTAACATTTCTGGGTGGAGTTTGCATGTTCTCTCCGTGCATGTGTGGGTTTTCTCCACGTACTCCAGTTTCCTCCCACAGACCAAACACATGCATTTTAGACTGATTGGTAACTAAATAGTCTCTTGGTGTGAGTGAGGGACTGTTTGTCTCTTTGTGTCCCTGTGATGCACACTTTGGCATGACTGTCTCAGAGGAGTTGATGGTGGAGAGGGCGGGTCCCAGAGGCCATCTTATCGCAAGCAAACTTTTTCGCCCCCCACCTCTATGGAGGATGCGGTTTGTAGGACTCAGTTTGTTTGGTGGCTCATCAGATTGAAGAAGTCCTTTGGATGAAGGACGAAACATCTCAGCAACAGAAGAAACCATCCAGATGACCTGACTGAACAATGTTGGATGTTTAATTTAAACTTACTTAAATTTAATTTGATAAAATGCAGGTATTTATCAACTTAACAAAATAACTTTTTTTGTGTTTTTTAAGAATTTATGGGGCCAGATGATTTCCCAAAGGTCACTGGGGCCATATTTCCCACGTCTAATCTAAGGTGTACGCTCACTTTTAACCTGGTCTTAAACTATGTAAAAGGAATGTAGATTCCTCTGGACCTTTAAGAAAGGAGAGGAAACACGACAACTGCAGAAGAAACCAAACAACTGGCAAAACGTTCTGCATCAGGAAATTAGCTTTATCACAGTCTCTCACAAACAATACGTGTTTATGTGTTTCCTCTCTTCATTATGGAAAAACAAAGGGACCACCAGAGGAAACCAGAGTCTACTCTGCACCGGTTTTGAAGGAAACACTTGGGACAGGACAAACACACGAGAGCTCAGGCCGCTACAAAGAGGCTCTTCTATTTTTTTGTCTGGGGTTTAACAAGACCAGGTCGGTCCTCCGTGTCTTTAACAAGGTTCGTCTTTCACAAGCGGCCATCTGTCGACTGGGAAACGCAGGTTCAGATAACATATTTCCCTAACTCAAAGCTCTGGGAGTGGGCGAGTGTTGACTGGTGTAATGATAGGGAACCCCTTAGACGCACACAAGAGTGTGATGTTGAGTTACAGAGATGGGAGTTCGAAACGTCAGGGGAAGAAGAGGGGAAAGTTACGCAAGAAGCACAAACTCCTGGAGCTAGTGTTTTTAATTTAAAAGGAAAAGGTTAGAGTTACTTATCTGGCTTGACAAAATGACAAGCCACTCAAGTTTTTAACGGTTTGTGCTTAAAATGGAAAAACAAAAAGTTGCCTCATTCTGACTCAAAGGTCATCATGCAACTTTTTCCATGGGAAAAGTTTTAATAAGAAACTTTTCAGACAGCTACAATGGTTTTTGTTCACATGGGAAAACCACACACTGAGGAATGACAGAATAATAGAAAAAAAAATTGTGTAAAGTGTGAATCAGTTTACTTTAGGTTCATGTTTTACACATTTTGTGAATAAAACCACAGCTTTGCTGCCACGATTCAACGTACATAATAACAGCCCTCGTTTTCTCTGAAACTGAAGGTTTCTGAGTCCTGGTCTCACAGTGGAGGTTTTCTGGGGAACCCTCTGCGGAGATGATGAGATAATCTGTAGGTGTGAAGTCACACATGCACATTACAGGCGCTGCAGTCACAAGTTTTTCTGCACTTACAGTTACAATAATAGGCAGAGAGTTACTAACCCTTTTGCAACTTGGAGGAACAAACCAACGGTTTGTATGTAAAGGCTCCCACATACTTGGGCGTACTTCACTCTGCAGAGGTCCGTGCGTACCCGATTAGACTCAATGTGGACTCAATGTGGACTCAAAGTGAACGCCCGCAAGCCATGTCCCTGGAAAGATCAATTTTTACGACTGCGTACACGTACTCGGTGTCACACAATGAACTGCCCAGCAACAGACTGTTTTGTATGTGACACCAATGTATAAAATTCCCTTCTTCATCCGTGGTCTGGTTTAATGGCCTTTTCTTTTGTTTGTTTGCCAAGAAGGAAGTGATCTCTTCCTCCTCCACTGACGCCATGACTGAAATTGTGAGAAATGAAGGAATTCGTCACGAGAGAATTAAAATCATGTCCAGCGTGGCTGCGGGAGGGTCTGGAGATTTTCTTGGTGGGCTGGTCTGATGTGTGGGCTGCAGGGCCAGCACTCCCTGTTTTGGTTTTGTTGTTTTTAGAACCTTTTATTAAATGGTAAATGGTAAATGGAGCTTACTTATATAGCGCCTTCCAGCCCCCTATGAGGGGCCCCAAAGCGCTTTACAGCACCAGCCATCCACCCATTCATACACACATTCATATACCGGTAGCGGTAGTCTGCCATGCAAGGCGCCAGCCAGTCCTACCAGGAGCAACTCGGGGTTAAGTGTCTTGCCCAGGGACACAATGACACATGGTGTGGGAACTCGGGATTCGAACCTCCGACCTTCCGATCGGGGGACGACTGCCATTACCACTACGCCATGGCCGCCCCTAACAACATATAAACACAGAACACTGCTCCTGCAGCTTCGGCAGCTCTTGTTTTCGTTTTTTTTATTTTGCGACCTGTCAATCAGTACAGTAGGCGTGTCAGCAAATGACAAATCGGCGAACTAAATTTGTCTCTATGGTAAACGACCCTTGCCTGCGGAGCTGGGCTGCAGCCCATCGGGGTGTAAGCTCGAGTATGAAGTCTCACCATCTGCGACCCGTGTCCACAGTGTCCACGTGGCTCACGGAGTACACAGAGTACACACAGTACGCTTGAGCATGTGGGAGCCATCGCGCTTCCAAAAATCTCCAAACGCACTGTACTGGCTGCTTGTCAACAGATGACTGTCCTCATCTAACGCGTCTGCAGTGGGAGGAGGAGCATGTTGGTCCTCTTCCGGTGGTCTTTGTTTATTTCCGGTCTCAGAAAAATGGCGGACGCAATACGAAGAATTGCCTTGTTGTACTTAATCTACAAAGCAGCAACACGCAGACGCCGTGCACAACGACGATTCTGGATTCACCCCACATTAGAGAGGCGTCATGAATTCGGTGAATTTCACCATCTGATCCAGGAGCTGCGCGCAGACGAGGAGCGCTTTCAGCGGTACTTCCGTGTCACCCGAGCCCAGTTTGACGACCTGCTGTCCCGTATTGCTGGCCGCATCACCTACCAGGACACCAACTACAGGCGCGCGATTTCAGCAGAAGAACGGCTGTCCATCTGTCTCAGGTTCGAATATGTGTAGGTGACTGTTGTCTACCCCAAAAATAAAACAATAATACAAAAAAAGTGCCAAACTAGCATTAGAAAATCCAAATAATGTCTTTGCCCAGTCATCACAGTCCATGTATACAGATGGGTGTGTAGATAAACACAGTCAAAAATTCACCAACAAAATATGTAACTATGTATGCATGTCTGTATGTGTGTGTGTGTGTTTACATATACTGTACATACATATTTACAACTACATAAGCATATAGACTGCTGCATTTATACATATATCACTACATAATTGTGTATACACATGCCCACATGCACAAACAAATAGAGATATACAGATATACATATAAAAATATGTCTGCACGTGTGTATGTGTTAGTGTATGTATACATATACATAAATGTACATATATACTTTGTATATATATATATATATATATATATATATATATATATATATATATATATACATATATACATTCATATATGGCAGGTGATCCCACACACCCACTACACAGCTGCTTCAGACTGCTGCCATCAGGAAGGAGACTGAGGAGTCTCCAGGCTCGAACCAGCAGACTGAGAGACAGCTCTGTTCATCAGGCAGTCAGGATGCTAAACACTCTGCCTGCTCTGCCCCCCCTCCCATTTGAACTGCCTTAACACTAAAACTTTCTCACACATTACCACAAAACACAAAGATTTTAACACTGGACTCTGTGTCATCAAACGGGTTATTCACTAAACTCTCGGTCATGTGCTCATACAGTTTGCACTACTTCTCATACTTGCACTAATGTTTGTATTACATCACTGCCTATAATCATAATACTGTTTACATTCTCTGTTTACATTTATTAATACTGTTTACTTTTTTTACTACTGCTTACATGTAATTACTACTGTTTACATTTACACTACTCTAATATCTACACCACTGCTGATACATATACAGTGTGCTCTGAACGGTCTTACTTAGGGATGCCCAATGTGCCTTACTGCATATGCCACTTTTTGCCTCTATAACAACATCAACTACTACCTCATACATATACTGTGTACATTAACTCATACGCTGCTTTGCCACTTTGCAAATGTCAATGCTAGAAACCTTTAGTTTATTTTAGTTATACTTTTTATACTCTTTTTTATACTAGTATGCAAAAACTCAGGACAGTATTATGTTCATTAAATGTTTAATGTTTTAGTTTTAGAGTTGGTGTAAATTTTCATACTCTTATACCACTATGCAAAAAACTCAGGACAGTGTTAGTTTTACTATTTTATGCTTATGTCTATTATTATATGTTTCAGTGTTTCAATGTTTAGATGTTTACTGTTGCACCGAGGGACTGAGAGAAACGCAATTTCGGTCCTGTGTATGTCCTGTACAGTACATATTGCAGATCTGACAATAAAGTTGACTTTGACTTTGACTTTGATATATACAACTACACACATACAAACATACATAAAATCAAAAATACATACCAATAAAATCATAGTCGAATGTGTTCAAACAATACATAATTTTATTATTGTGCAGTCTGCAATGTTGTGTTACAACTCCGTTCTTTCCATTGCAGGTTCATGGCAACTGGGGACTCGTACAGGACAATTGCTGCAAGCTTCCGGGTGGGTGTTAACACTGTTTCTACCATCATCCCGGATGTGGCCTCTGCTATCTGGGACTGCTTAGTGGATGAATTCATGGCCGTGCCTGGAGTGGATGAGTGGAGGTCAATTGCAGCTGAGTTTGAGGATGTTTGGAACTTTCCACTGTGCTGCGGTGCTGTGGATGGCAAACACATAAAGATAACAGCACCCCCCAATTCAGGCTCCATGTATTTCAATTACAAGGGAACACACTCGCTGGTACTTCTGGCTGTGGTGGATGCAATGTACAGATTCCGCATCATTGATGTTGGTGGGTATGGCAGAACAAGCGACGGCGGGATTTTTGCCAACTCTGCTTTTGGCCAGGCTGTGATTGACGGCACGTTACACCTGCCCCCTGACAGCTGTCTTCCTGAAGCAGACCACAGAGGACCCCAGCCCTACGTGTTCGTCGCTGATGAGGCATTTCCACTGCGCAGGAATGTGATGAGGCCTTTTCCTGGACGCGGCGGCCTTACCAGAGAGCAACGTGTCTTCAATTACAGACTGTCACGTGCACGTCTTGTTGTAGAAGATGCATTTGGGATCTGGTCTTGCCAGTGGAGAATGTTCCGCCGCGAGCTGAACATAGCTGTCAGGGTAGTGGAGTCCTGTGTGAAGGCAACCTGTGTTCTCCACAATTTCATGCGGGCAAGTGGACAGACGCCAGCACCATGTGGTACAGAGGTATACCTTGAGGGTGTTGGTAGAATGGGGTCAAACTATCCGTCCAGAGCAGCAAACAACACCAGAGATGCTTTTATGGCGTACTTCTCAACAGAGGGGGCGGTGTCTTGGCAGCATACCGAATAGTCATGTAACGGCTCTTTTTGGAGCCACACACAAACCGCAAAAGGAGCAAAACCATTTCAACATGTATGTTTACATCGAGTTCCGTTAAGCGCATGTCCTGTTTCCAAACTGTTTTAGCTTCTGTAGGTCACTGTTTAATTTGAGCTGTCAAACATGATTGTTTATTTTCCCTGAAACAAATGATTAAACAACACCCAAGAAACTCTGTTGTCTCCGGCTGGCTGCACTTTTTTTAAGAAATGTATGTTTGTGTTATTAGTGCTAATATTCTGTACAGCTAACATTTGCAGTTCTTATTCCAACAACAACTTTATAGTTACATTGCTAGGTTGATGATACTCATGTGGAGCTGTGAAATCAAAGATACTGTTAAAGCTGTGTCTTGTATCTATATGCTGCAGTGCCCATCACAAAGAAGAAAGTCATTTCTCGGGGAAGAAAGTGCATTGTTTTAACAGGGGTCTAAAAATAATTTCCACCGAGGGCCACAACAGATTAGCGGTTGCCCTCAAAGGGCAAATTCTTCATTTAAATGTATTTATAACTAAATAAATTTACAGTAATGTAAACGAAACACATGTACTTCTTATTAGGAGCTAACAGTTTGTGTTTTACTTATTAAACCTACAATTGTAACATATATATATATATATATATTTGCACAGATGGAGAAATATATGTCAACGTGTTAACACTTTAAAATAAAACACATTTCACTTATTGATTTTGTGACAATCAGACATTACATGGTGTAAAGGGCCACATTAAACGATGTGGAGGGCCACATCTGGCCTGCGGTCCTTGACTTTGACACATGTGTTTAGAAAGGTCTCAGTGAAACACATCTGGCTATGTGTCATCAGCCAGATTGTATTATTATTTAATAGTTATTGTTAATATATGAATTATTATGATTAAAATAATATATATGGTATTGTTATTGTTTATATCTAATTTGAATATTAGTAAATGTTAATATTGCAGATTAGACGAAGGAATGAAACGTATCATTATTGATGGAGTATTTAATAGAAAATGTATTTGTAATGTACATAGGCATACAGTGACTATTTCAGAGTTTGCAACAGAACAATGAACATTACATAGAAGAAAAAATAAAAGGAAGCAGGGCCCCACATGCATGGACGGTGGTTCACGTCACGTCGTTGTTGCGTGCCCTCCTACTTCCGTCCCGTCGTCGTTGCGTGATCACATGGCAGAGTCTCTCCTGATTGGTCCTGATTGTTTGCTGCTGAGCAGCGAGCTGAATCTAGCTGTGGAAGCACGGAATGCCGTGCTTCCACAGCTGTGCTGCCGAGCAGCACAGTCGCTGCTCGGATGCGACGCGGGAGTAGGAAACAGCTGCTGCTCACTTTCGCGCTGCTTGTATGCTGTAGATGCGCCGCGACACGACCCGCTGCTCCAAGATTCGCGTCCCCATAGACTTCAATGTAAAGTGGCTGCTTCAGCTGCGCGAGATGCGTGCGGTGGGGATCCAGCATAAGGTGAGGATGAGGCATTAAGCCTGGGATATGGTTGACGCGTCGCATAGGGCGCGAGAGAGCACGCGGCCAAAGTGACGCAATCGCGAAGTCCCCGCCCCCGCGCATTGGCCAGCGTGTTGGTTTCGCGCGTGGTCGTGCACCTCCCAGATTTTGAAGCTCCGCAAGCCTAGCGCGCGCGTCGAATTGATTGACAGGTCAGGTAGGGACCTCACCGACAGCCTTCACGCCAGAGCCTGCAGTGTCAGGATGGCACCATCTAGTGGGTATCCTTTGTACTGTTCTCCTTTTGTTTTCTGTCAGCCAGCTCTAGATATTTGTTTTTAGTTTTATTTAGTTTCCCTTGTACCAGTTGTCCTAGCTTCATGGTTAGCCTTATTCCCTAGATCCTGCCCCAGTATTTATTAATGTTTAGGTTTGGTAATTCCCCTGGTCTCCTTGTTTATCAGTTCTTACTTCTTGTATTTAGTTTCTACATCTCCAGTCCTTTACTTCTAGTTTAAGTCTCCTTGTTTATTTACTCTTAGTTTAACCTTTTATTAGTTTCCCTTCTGGTCTCAATGTTTGATCACTCTTGGTTTGACCTCCAGTTTAGTCTCCTTTTATTTAAACCTTTATTTATTTAGTATACCAGTCCTGCTCTGTGTCTTTAGTTAGTTAATTGTTCCCAGGTGTTTTGTGATTGCGTCCTGTCTTGTCTCTGTGTATAAATAGCCTGTCTGTCAGTTAGTTCCTTGTGGTGTCCTCGTTGGGTCTCCCCTGATGTCTCCTGTGTTGATCATGTCTCCTAAGAGTGAGTTTGCTGCCCTGTCAGCTTTTTGATTTATTATCATTAAATATCTATTTTTGTATTCCTGCCTCCTGTGTCTTGTCTGCACCACTGGGTTCAAGCCTGCCTGTAAACCCTGACATGCAGCTGTCTGCGCCGCTGTGGTCGTGGAAACGGCGTCGCGACGCATAGAGGAATGTTTTTTTATGTGATACAAATGTATTTAATTCCCAGAGCGAGCGGAAAGCCATTTGTTTTTGTTGTGTGATTTCAAACAGTTCTTCTTCTACGGTAGATTTCTTCTTCTACACCCTTTCTTGCAACATATGCACAGGTTTTAGAGGGTACTGCCACCTGCTGGTCAGTAAAAGAACAGCACTTTGCCATGCGCTGCCGTGCTACACTATAAACGCATGAAGCCGCACGGCACAGTGCGCGCGCAGCAGGCGCGCTCCAGCTTGCGGACCAAAGCACGACTATATCCGAGCCTTTAACTGTGACCATACTGACATCTCATGTGCAATTAAGGTTAGGGGCCTTAGGTGGGAACGTTATAGACCAGTATCCAGGTTCGAAAGACAGTTTGTAAATAAGAATGTATGGTGTGAGAGAATAGCTGGAGACAAGGGGTGTGCAAGAACACCATTATTTAGAACAAAAATAATAAAATACTAAGTTTACAACTTAACAAGCTGGTGCTTCCAATTCTGATGATAGTCGAGTGGTTACCACATTGTGGGTTTGAAAATATTGAAAGAATGCTGTCCTTCAATCAAGTTTTCCATAATTTGACACAACCTCAAGTGTTTTTTTCTTTTTTTGTTTACCTAAAAAAAAAATTAGCCCCTCAACTTGAGGACATTTTCAACTTTTACTAACAAGATGTGTGTATATAATGTATACTATAGAAATCTGTCATATCCTGTTGGTTTTGAACTGTCAACATCTGTTTACTGTGATTGTAGTTTTCTTTATTTTCTTTTTGATAAGTGCAAATGCCTATTGCCAATGTGACGTGTGGTGCTGACCACTTGACCAGGTCACCCTTGTAAAAGAGATCTCGATCTCAACGGGCTCTACCTGGTTAAATAAAGGTGATTAATTGATTGATTGATTGATTGATTGATTGATTGATTGATTGATTGATTGATTGATTGATTGATTGATTGATTGATTGGGGAAAAAATGTATAAATTGATGAAACTGTGAGTTATTGTGCTGCTGTGCCTTGTATTTTCAGTCGTTAAAGGTGAAGGTGGAAACCTACACCAGACTAAGGCTGATGAAAAGAGTCTAAAGGTCAGTCCAAACAGAGTCCAAAAAAAAAAATCACTTTTTGTAACACTCTCCTCCTACTTCCTCCAAACCAATTGTAATTCATCAGGCAACAGTGTCCAGAGGAAATGAGAAGTGAGTGAATGAGGAGAAGTATTTCATCCATCAAACCCTTTCCACTCCCACGGGGCGGCTGACTCAGCAGCTTCTTCCTGGGATTACAAACTCCTGAGGGAGCACTTGGTAGTCCGGAGGTGCAAGCGCTTCAGCCCAGCTGAAGACTTCTTGTGGACAAACAATTTAACTTCCAAAACCCAGCCTTATTTTAACATATTTACTACAAAATCACACAGTCTGATGTCTCTGGTGACCTGCTGGGATGAGTCAGAGTGGATCCAGTCCCACCTCTGCTCCTGAGCTGCTGGTTGAGTGGGTAAATTACAGTATACACACAGAGAGGAGGAACAACAGTGAGTAGGAGGCAACGACCTCTGCTCTTTACCGGCTGCAGCCTTAAAGGGCAGCACGCCAGTTCTCTAATGAGACTGACTGAGTAACTTGTCACGAAGAAATCCTCTCTGTAAACAGTTCTACGTGTGGCAGGACTTTTAAACAGAAACTGACTCAGGAAAGAAACAGTCGGCTGAACAAGTCTTGTATATTCTCTGTAAGTTTATTTGTCTGAAAGATCTACCAGGAACCAGTGGCTGGTCCAGGTTCCCTGCATTCTTTACCTCTGTGTTTATCATGTTGTTACCTTTAAAACTGCTGAATACCTGACAGATCAGTCACAAGCTTCATCCTGCCAAACTTCCACTTTTAATCTGCAGCCAAGGTATTTGTGTACCGTGCTTTCAGCTGTGGGTGTGTTTGCAGAGATGGCTTTCATCAATTGTTCTACTTTATTACTGTTTCAGGATAAATACATGAATCATTAGGAGGAAAAAGAGCTACAGAGAAGCTTTTCCACAATAATAATAAAAACTTTTTTGTAGGTGCCATTCTGACACTGAACGGAGGGTTCAACTAGCTCAAGCAGATGTCCCCCATCACTGATGGATTTAAATAGTGAATGTTTGTAGTTTTGGAGGTGAGTGTTTGAGATGGAAGTGAACATGGAATGTAAGTAACCCACAAGATATTCAAGTGGGTAGGAGTTACACTGTGTAGGACAGAGGATTTTTTTTCCTTGTTTGAGGCAGCACAGAGTGATGAATCCTGGTGAGTGGAGGGAGCAATTCATCCAACACCAGGATCAATGGAGGAGCCAGTGGGTGGCCAATGGTGGCCTTGACCACCAAAAATTAATCTTTGGCCACCCCAATCATTTGAGAAAACTATCCACAGTATTCCTGAGGGTGTCACTGTAGAAGCGAATGTGCATTGTACTTCCTGTCCGACACCGGAAGTGCCTGTATTCCATAGGCGGAGTATGGATCGCGGGTGTTTTTGAAAGTTATTTTCATTCATTTTATCGGAGCAAACACAGCTTTTGTTTAAACGGAACGTTTACTGAAATGTCCTACCGGGGTTCAGGTACCTGCTGTGCTGTTCGCGGCTGCACCAACAACCGGACCAAGCTAAATCTTTGGCTAAAACAACAGTGTTTTCAACACGGACCCAAAACAAAGAAAGAGTGTTCCTGCATCCTACTCTATGGCTGTGTCTGCGCGATCAGGTAACATCTGTAATTTCTTTTTATTCAGGGAGGGTTTATTAATGAGAGTTTTGGATGATTTACTGTCTTAAAATGATATATGTCAGGCGCGACCGGTATTTTTAGCCGAGATAGCTGCTAATAAACCTTAGCCGAGAGGCCGGAGCAAACGCGTTCGCTATTTATGTATTTTTAAATTATGTCTGCGCGATCAGGTAACATCTGTAATTTCTTTTTATTTGTCCCTCCTCTTTTAACAAAACGAGTGGTGTTCCCACATTTTTAATGAACTAAAACAACAAAGTTTGGACTGTCTTCAACTGTATTACTCGCATGTAAACAAACGGTGTTTCCGGTCAACCGGAAGTCGTGTGCACATTTCGCGCAAAGCGTCATGGGGCGTAGGAATACTGTCGATACTTTTGAGCAACATAAAAACTAGAAAGCAAAATGTCCTCAAAAGTAAGATAATATAATATAATTTAATATAAGATAAGATAAGATAAAATAAGATGAGAAAAGATAAGAACTTTATTGATAGGGATGGTTGGTTTACGTATGATGGCCATCTTGGGTTTTAATGTGACAACCCAATTTTTGATAGCGACCTTTCTTATGCCTATTGCAGCCTCACCAAAATGGAATTCAGCATGTTGCTTATTTTTTAAGTTATCCAGCTCTCAAGGTTTACACATATACGCATATGGTGGCAGCCATCTTGGATTTTGACGTGACAACATAATTATTGAAAGCCAACTTTCTTATGCCTAGAAGCAGCTACATACCAAAATGGAAAGTGATACCTCATTGTTTTTCAAATTCTCCAGCTCACTGGACATACGGACAAAATTTTCAATTCCACTTTTCGCTCTGCGACAGGGGACAACAAAATACCAAAACGTGCATATAAAAGCATCCGGTTCAAGTTCAAGTCAAGTTTACTGTCATTTATGTGGTACATGAGGTGGAACAAAATTATATACTCAGGGTCCCAGTTACATCCAAAAATAACAAAAATAAAAAGTATAAACATAAACAGTACAGGTAACCCTCGAGGTACGACACCTGCGACCTACGGCAACGCGGACTTACGATTTGCCTCTTTGAAAGAATGCCGTCGACATACGACCAAAAAAACGGACTTACGACAGACGTACATTAGAAGTATGTAATCGAGATACGGCAAAAAAAGTGCGACACTACGCAAGCGGCAAGGTGGGGGAGGGGTACAGTGCCTTGAGTGTTCGCGCATGACAGTGCGCATGACAGTGCGCGTGACCCTTGAGTAGGGGTGGGGCAACCCTACCGGACTATTTAAAGGGACGCGCCATCTTGACCACGTTGTTGAGTTTCGGCGAGAGAGAGAAAAGCAAGCAAAGCTGAGCTCACACCTGGCCTAAAATGCTCCCATCATTCATGGTTGAGCACTGGCTAAGCAGTTCCATCTGATCCAGGTTTGAACTTGAGAAAAACATCAGTGTCTACCTACACTTCAGTCAAAGTAAGGACATTTTGTTTCCTTGTTTCCTTTTTCTGCTGCTTCTAGCTTTTTTAGAGTTCATGGACTTTTTCATGCACATGGACTGCACTGGTTTCAAAAACATGATGGTTGCAACATGTTAACAGCTGCTGCTAAAAGAGAAGTGTTCATGTTTCATGGTTGACATGTTTTTGCTGCTGCTGGATGCATGGATGAATGCATGGGAGTTCCTTATCATTTGCTGCATTTTGATGTTGACAGCTGCTGCTCAAAGAGAAGTGTTCATGTTTCATGGTTGAACTCATTTGCAGATTATGGCTGAGAACTAGCCTGGTTGTAACCAGACCCTGTCCTTCACTTCGCTTCGTACTAGGGTCTGGACTTTTCCCATTGAAAAACGTTTCTTGCTGGAGGCGTGGCCTCTGCTTAGGAACAAAACCATTGGATATTTTGAACAGGGAAAGCATTCTGCTCCCTCCCCTCAGAGCCACCCCCCGTGCTCTGGTGAACTTGACTGACAACTGCTCCGCCCCCTGCTCCAGGAGTCCTGCAGCTTTTCTCTCGCTGCGCAAATTCTGTGTTTATATGTTATAAAACGTTTTAATACAATAAAATCAAACCATGGATCGCTGGTCCAGCTCACCAAAAGACCAGAAAATCTGCAGGGACTCGGTCAGCAATAAAACCCGAGTTTAATTCTCGTGACAACCTGAGGCATTTCCGTGTTCATTTTACTCAGCAGGAGGGTGGAGGAGAAGGAGGACGAGGGAGCGATTACTTAACTTTTGGGAGAAAAAAACAAAAGAAAACTCCAGATAAGGGATTAAGCAGGGGAAATTAATAAATTTGTGTCACATATAAAACAGTTCTGCATCGCTTTGAATGATGCCGTGCTCTGGTGAACTTGACAGCTGCTCCGCCTCTTGCAGCGTTTCTCTCGCTGCGCAAATTCTGTGTTTATATGTTATAAAACGTTTTAATACAATAAAATCAAACCATGGATCGCTGGTCCAGCTCACCAAAACACCAGAAAATCTGATGGGACTCGGTCAGCAACTAAAACCCGAGTTTAATTCTCGTGACAACCTGAGGCATTTCCGTGTTCATTTTACTCAGCAGGAGGGTGGAGGAGAAGGAGGACGAGGGAGCGATTACTTAACTTTTGGGGGGAAAAAAACAAAAGAAAACTCCAGATAAGGGATTAAGAAGGGGAAATTAATAAATTTGTGTCACATATAAAACAGTTCTGCATCGCTTTGAATGAGAACATGCCGCTGCTCGCTGACTGAGCGCTGGCAGAGCCCTTTTATAGGACGCTGCGCGCTGGGACTGGTGGGGGCGTGGGTTAGGGTCCAAAACTCCACCCCTTCTGTTCTCTGATTGGTCCGAACAAAAATCTACCGGAGAAATCCTTGTGGGTGGGTGAAATCCCAGACTGTGAAGTGAAGGGAAATGAGAATTGAGCAGAGCTGTGCAGGAAGGCGAGGGCCAGGCTAGCTGAGAACTGTTCAGGAAGAGATTTGTATTTTGTATGCTTTGTCTGTGCTGAAAAAAACATTTCAGTACTGTACCTGTACATGCTGTACTGGTTTTGTGTGTTTATGGATGAATGTGTGGTATAATGTGTTATCTAAGTGTTTGTAAATAAAGTTCTGTGCATGTTTATGGCACAGGATGTCCGCTTGTTCATTCTCATGCCGTTAAATGTGTGTGCGGCGCTCCGTTAACGGTATAGCCGCGACCTACGTCAGAAATGCGGACCTACGATAGGCACGTGTTTTTGGTCCGCGAGATACGACAGAATCGACCTAAGTCACACCCGTAGGTCCGGATCTCTGACGTAACTCGAGGGTTCCCTGTATAAGGATCTAAGACATACACTAAACGAATGCCAAATGGTACGACAGGAAAATATTAACATAAAAATGAGACTGCGCACATTGTATTAATCTTGAACGAGTAATCCTGAACAGATGAGTTTTGATTATTAATTGAAGAGAGGAAGCTCATCAGAGTTTCTTATTTCTGGGCTCACTGAGTTCCAGACCATGGTGATAAGGTGGGCGAAAGGAACGGTGATAGAGGCAGATCTGAGGGGACGGGACAGGGTGGCAATACAGAGGAGGTTAGAGAAAGATGAGAAACTGGCTTTAAATGACACAGAATTTTGAAATCAATACAAAGTTTGACTGGTAACCAGTAAAACTTTTACAAAATAGGGCTGATAAGACTGGATGAGGGGTGATGATGCAGGCTGAAAAAAATCAGAATTAGTTGAGCTTATGAAGAGATTTGAAGGCCATAACAAACAGATTTACAGTCAGAACAAGGCTGTGAACAAGGATAGCAGTGGTGTGTGGGACAAGAGGCATTGCTGGTAATATTGTCAAAGAGGAAGTACTGTATTTTCTGGTGTATAGGTCGCACCGGTGTATAGGTCGCATCCTACGTTTAGCTCTGCTGCAAATGTCTGCCACAGGAGCACAGCAAGGCTTTTAAGAAGATTAACACTTAAAAACAATTATTTGTTTGATAAAAATTATAGCAAATATGTGTCTGAGCTGAACTTTTCCTTAATAAATGAACGTAATTGTGAAATGAGCTGGATTTAAAAATTTGTTTCGCCGAAAGTGATAACAAGCCATATATAGGTCGCACCGGTGTATAGGTCACAGGCCTTGAAAAAACCATAAAAAGGTGCGACCTATACACCGGAAAATACGGTACGTGGACCAGGTGCTGCTGTTGGTGTAGGATTGGATTGAAATGCTTGTGTACTGTCAAGGATGACAAACAAAATGTAGTTTTACTCTTCAAAACTTAGCAAACACCTGGTAGATAAAGTACCAGTACCATAATTTTCAATCTATAAGCTGCTACTTTTTTCCACATGCTTTGAATCCCGCGGCTTATACAATACAATTTGTGGATTTTTTTTTTGACGGGCTAACGAGATTCCTGCCACCAAAAACATTTAGCTTCATCACACCTGGGCGCTCACAGAGCTGCCCAAAACACGTCTCTCTTGTGGGGTGAGTCCTAATGACTCAATGAGACTAGTACCTGTATGAATAAAGGTTAAAAAAATAAAAATCAGACCAATGAAATTATGGAATAGGTCACCGTCAA
>JBBPBX010003205.1:56272-70631 GCA_038048925.1 Garcialebias charrua | reverse complement strand
TTGCATCGAAGCATCTTGGTTTGGCTCACAGAGAGATGCTTTGGTCATGTGCATGAAGGTGTGAATTATGGGGGAAATGCCGGTTAATGCTCCTGTGTAAGCTTTAGAAAAAACTGGATTTGCTGCGGCCTTTAAGGCTGGGAGTCTGCACCAGCATGTTTTTCCTGTATTATATGCCAAATCCTGAATATTCATCCAGTTTTGGTGGTTCTTTACCTCCGGCCAAACACAGAGCAGCACCTGTATGGAAACATTAATGAAGTTAATGCTGAACTAAAGCCTGTCGTCGTATTTAAAGCTCATCGTAAAGCAGCTGCTCTTGACCCGATTCTTCTGTTGTGATCCGAGTGCGGAGACGGAGACTGACACGTTTGTGTCTCCACTGAAGCTCCTGCTGGAGGTTTCCACTGTGTTCTGGGTTTACAGCCAATAAAAGATGACCACTGAACAGTAATAACCTTTTTGCCCTTGGTTGTGTCTGTTCCGTTGTCATGTTGGTGAAATACCTGATGAACAACCGGAAAGTTTTTATCAAAGCTTTTCAAAAATAATCCAAAACAAGATGGCCGTCACAGTCATCTGACCCTTGGAAACACAAAAATGGGCTGTACCTCAGCCAGTTTGACTGATGAGAGAACATTTGGTGTGGTAGTGGCTGAGAGTCACTCAACACAAAGTTGGACCAAGCTGCCGGCTACAGCCCCAACCGAGGCGACGTCGAGCCGCACTGTTTGAAGGAATGCTTGGTGTTGGACCTGTGGAGCACTTCTGCTGCTAATGTTCATTTGTTTTTTATGTTTTTGTGACATACATATCCCACAAATGCAAAAAGTGGAAGAAATCAAATTAATAATTAAGAAATTTGGCATAATGCACAAAGTTTTATCCATTTTGTCATAGAACTGGGTTCTTTTGAACTCTTCTTTGTTAAAACGTGACTCAAAATAATCTAAAGAAACGTCAGATTCTTCTCTGCGGTTAGCCATAGTAGCAACGCTTAGTTTACATGCAGGCGTTCCCCTTTGACATCACTTCCTGTTACTGCACATGCAAATATCTCAGTCACCGTTCATCTCAGTGGCATGACATTTATTTTACAGTATGTTTTTAATGTCATCATTCCAAAAATGATTTTTATGTTTTGGATCAGTCTGATCTCTTGGTCACGGGCACTTTAAAGGGGACCATAGGTGCAAAATTCACTTTTTAATGTTTTTTTAACTCAACTTTGGGTATGTATTTCTTAAAAAAACAGTCCTAGGACCAAAAAAATGCACCCAGTGGTTTATTTACTCATACAGTATTTATTTTTCAGTGATATAAATGTCTCGTTTTCAAATCCTGGCGCTTGTGATGTCACAAGCTGCAGGACAACCCACCCCAACCTGAGTCCAGCCCCTCACCTAGCAACCCCTGGTGATGCTCCACCCACTTCAGTATAAAAGACGTCACGGTTGTTTTTCCTGAGTTCATGTCAGCACAATGGCTACTAGAGTTCGATGTTTCGTTGTTGTTAAAATGCAGTACCGCTAATAACTAATTATCTATCAACGAAAAAACTTATTTACGGGCTCTTAAATCAACCGGACGACTGCTCGCGGACCATATCCGGTCCGCGCCGGATGTGGTCCGTGAAAAAAGCGGTCCCCGCTAGAGAGAGCGTGTATAGCAGTTAGCAGCCAGTGTGTTACTCTGCAGCCTTATTGCTTGTTTTCGAAGAGTCAAACGAAGAGTTTTTAACATGGAGGGTGAACTTATGGATGTTTCTCAGCGGCCTACGCGACGCGTCAGCGCCTCATTTGCCCTGCCCAAAATGGCGTCTGCCTCTGGGTCTGACTCAGGGTCCCCTTTGGAGGGCGGAGTTAATGTAAACAGATTTTTGAAGGGCGTGGCCTTCAGAGCTCATTATCATAAACAGTCGTTCAGAACGGAAGTCAGAAAAGGCACAACTAGAAAGGGGATATTTTATTATCTAAAAATTATTTTGTGCATTAAATTGAATGAACATGGTCTGGATAGCCAACAGACATACCATAAAAATGTATAGAACCAATATTTGGTCCCCTTTAACTTGTCTACAGTAGAACACGAGCAGACGTGAACTCTGTTCCTCAGAACATTCCTGCTCTTACTGGAAAGTGGGCCGACCCTTATCTTTTAAGGTCAGGGTGACACTTTTTTCAGCTCTTCCTGTGATGAAGGCAGTTCCTGTCATAAGTCTATTTATGTTGACCTCGTGGTTTCTTGGAAGACGAGCTTGAAGCGAAGTTCTACCTAAACCATCCTGTTGATTGTCTTCTGCTCGCAGCATGCAAGGCTTAGCTTCTGCTTCTCTGTGGAAATGTATTTGTAGGGTAATCAAATTGCACGGTGCTGGGTTGGTTTAAATACGACAGAATAAATGATTTGTTTCAGTCTACTACAGATTCATGAATGCAGTTCAACGTGCCTACAGGGAGGCTGGTTTCTTTATAACTGTCCTTCCTGTTGCAGACAAGCAACGCTCGGAGAGAAGAAGTAATCAAACAGAAGTGATTTTTACTGACGAGGCAGGAGTGCGATGCTTCACCCTGTTGAACTTTCTGCCGTCTGAACTACAGCGCTCACTGGAGCGGCTCAGGATAATCACTGCCATGAGCAAAGAAAGTGCTTCTGTTTACTTCTTTACCTTTATCACTTTATCGTAACCAAAAGAGTTCGTCCGTGAGACTAACCGACAGAAAGTTGAGGCGTCAACTAACTTGATCAGAGTTGTTCTAAACCAGCGTCTCCTGCGGTGGACAGTTCACACTCCAGTCTTCCAGGAGGCCATAAAGAGCTGCTGTTGTAAATATTTGTTTTTAAAAAAAAAGAGAGATTTGTCGTCAGGATTTTGAAGCAGTTTGTGTGTCCTCGATGTCTGAGTGATAAATTGTCCAGATGTGGATAGCTGCAACTTTTCTCACACATCAACACCTGAAAACAAGCAGGTTCCTCTCTCTGTGTTTGAGTCCTCGTGGTTATCTGTGTTTCTTGTCGTTTATGGCTCCACTGTTTGAGTTGAAGGGTTAAAACTTTGGCATGAAGGTCGGCGGGCGACATGCATTCCTTCAAGGAGTGCTGGGTCTTAAAATGTGTCCGCATCATAAAACATGAGGTACAATAGTTGCACAAGGTCAAAACTATTTGAAAGTTAGCTATAAGTTACAAAAGGCTAGATTAAAAACTAATGGCAAATAAAAGCTAGATAAAAAATAGCTAAAAGCATGAAGTAGCAGAAGGCTAATTAAAGAATTCTGCATTATGGGATAATAAAAATCTTATCTTTATACGTAGACGCTGAAGGCTAGCAAAAGGCTGGTTGAAAACTAAAATAATTAAAAAGCAAAAATGCTGAAATTAGCATAAGGCTGTTGAAAGTACTTCACAGGATGCAATTATAAAACTTATCTAGCTAAAACAAACAAACACAAGGCTATCTGAAAGCAGCAAAAGGTACTGTAAGCACGCAGCGGGCGGCTAGCTGAAAGTAGTGAAAAGACCAAAATGGAACCAGTAGCTGAAGATGGTTTCATTCATTCATTCAACCTTTATTTCGTACAAGAGAGACCTGCTACAAACTAACAATAACAGTAGAAATGTCCTTAAACAATCAACAATAGACAAACATAAAAGAGAAATACAGATTTTTTTTCTTCAAAGAGAACTATGCTTTTGAAGGAACTGAAGAGGTATTTGTGTATTTCTATGAGATATATTTGATAAATGTAAATATTTGGAAAAGTAACGTTTTGGAAAGCAACAGTAATAGCACCCATCTCTTAAATGAGCCGAACGTTTTGAGTCTCAAATGTCTAAAATGGCACAAAGTATGAAGAATGAAATGACAGAAAACCTCACAGAACAATAAAAAACAAGACAAACAATGGTGTGACTGTATTCTGACCATAAAGTCAGGTTGCGTAACGCTGGAGTTTGTGTTTGATGAAGGTTTGGTTTGCACTAAATGTTTCTCTGCGGGACTGAAATGGATTTATCTGCGGTTAAATCCATCGAGGTTTCCAAACTGAGGCCGTCTGTGTGTTGACAGACTCACCTTGTGTCCTCAGATACCTGTCGTCATGTGGGATCCTGATGACGCGAGTCCCTCCCCTGCTGGGACCGGCCGTGACACGCCGGGCCGTCGTGCTCCCGGCGCGCAGCTTCTTCAACTTTACCGACTCCTTCTCCAAGAGGAAGGAGTACTCCGAGAGGCGCATCATCGGGTACGTCCACTCGCACGACACTGAACGAGACGCCGAGAGGAGTCGTCGTATCTCAGTCAGAGTCCTTCATTTACCTCCACTTTAATCAGGATTTCACTACAACTCTTACCAAACAGCCACCTGTGACCACGGTCACATCATTTGTTCATGCCGGCCCATAACATGTACGATGACGAGAAAAGGTAGAACTTTAAAAGCGGTTTACAAATGGAGGTTTTTAAACTCGGCTGGTTCCATTGCTGTGTAGAATATCCAGAAAAACAGCTTGTGCTCACAGTAAATAGAAACGTTCCTGCCTGCAGATCATTTCCAGGCGCGCTGTGCCCTTTAAGCGTTTCTCTCCCTTTAGGTTCTGCTGTTTTTCACTAAAACACAAGTTTTAGGAAAGAATCTGTGGCTTGGCTCTGAACAAGACCAACAATGAACAGTGTGGTTGGAGTGAGTTGTACACAAGAACCTTCTTATCACTCATCCACTTAGGGCTGTAGGGATACAATAATCTCACGATACGATACACGATATTCTGCTCACAATACGATATATATTGCGATATTCAGCAAACAATATGATTCAATACAGTTTTGCGATCTTCTGAAATATTTTAGAGGGACAGAGTGATATTGGTGACATTTTGTGACTTTTATAGACTTGGATTGAATTAATTTAACTGAAAACTGATTAAAAGCACCAACTACACAATACTTGGCTCTGGTTGGACATGGACACAGACTTAAAGTGGACAGCTGGACAAAATGAATCAAAGAAGTGGTGAGAAAACATGTTTCTTTCAATTGAAACAGTAAAAACTGTAGCTTACATGCATTTGTAAAGTAAATAAAGTGCACCAAGTGCCCTGCTCTGAATAGTTTGAAACCTTTTTAACCTTGACACTTAACATCTGAAGGAATCACTCTAAGTGCTTGGTAAGTAAACAGTAATATGACTTCTCCAAAACAGTCTATAATTCAAGTAATGAAGAACATTTAACTTCAAATGCACCCATCTTAGCAGAGCAGCTTAAGGCCTGTAGATAGACCCTGACTAATAAGTGAACTCTAAACAGAAAGTCTACTCTGCAGACCGACAGTTGGATGTTACGATACTTGTGGATGAAGATCGATTTTTTTCTAGTAAAGAATAAATCGATATATATCGCAAAATCGATATTATTACACAGCCCTTGAGTCTTTAAAAAGTCTGGCAGCACTCGTCCAGATGAAGTAGCCAGCACTTGGGGTTGAAATAAACGGGCAGCGTTCCACTGCTGGATGACAAAAAGTTCAGTTTACCGCCCTCTTTGAAGTTTGGCAGCGACACAAAGGTAAACACTGAGGGGACGTTCAGAGTGGGACTGGTTTGTCCTTTCAGTCACGTATGGGTGAGGTACTGAATGTCCTCGTGAGTCCCACAGGGAGGTCATGATCACTCAATCTGCAGGTATAAATAGACGCAGGAGGTGGCAGCTCAGATGATGAACACCAGCTCAGAACACGCTGCCTCTTGTCTTGTTTGTGTTCTCACTGCTCGTTGTGCTCTTGTTTTCTGCGTCCTCGCTCTCCCACTGCACTAAAACCATAGATATACGGAAGGATCTGATGTCGTATATCTCCGTATCCTTCACATATACTTATACTTATATTTCCGGATATTCCCGGAAATGGACCGCAATGATCCTTAAAAGATCCCAAAATCCCAAAATCCGGATACTTATCTTTGGCAGACCCTTGACGAATGACAGCCACATTTATTTTGGATCTGCCGAAGATAAGTATCCAGATTTTGGGATTTTTTAAGGATCATTGCGGGCCATTTCCGGGAATATCCGAACACAGATCCTTCCGTATATCTATGGTTTTAGTGCAGTGTCCTCTGACGTCAGTCAGCTTTTTCCAACCCGTGAGCCGTGTCCTTGTTTAACGTTGTGCCACATGTCTCCCGGTCGCTGACCTTTCCTTGACGCTCCCCTGTCCTGCAGGTACTCCATGCAGGAGATCTATGACGTGGTAGCGTGCGTGGAAAACTACCGCCTCTTTGTTCCCTGGTGCAAAAAGTCAGACCTGGTGTTCAAACGTTCTGGTTTCTGCAAGGCCAAACTGACCGTGGGCTTCCCCCCCGTGGTGGAGAACTACACGTCCCTGATCACGACAGTACGACCTCACCTGGTCAAGGTAACAAACTGCTTCCAGCTCCCTGAGGCACAACAAAATACTCTGTTCTTAGGCCTGCTTGTCCTCTAGCAGTCCAGTACTGTGAATAATTTAGGGGCAAGTGGACTCTACACAGCTTTTGGTACAGACAAACTACTAAATGTGATTAGTACATTTGTTTTAGCAAGTACACATCTTAGTACCGTATTTTTCCACCTGATAAGTCTCACCTCTCTATAAGTCACTTTGTCCAATTATTGGCAATAAATTGGAAAAATCCATAAATGGGTCGCACCTTTATGCGTCACCGCTACGCGACGCGTCAGCGCGTCATTTGCCCTGCTGAAAATGGCGGCCACAGGAGCAAGCGAGCACGGAAGGACTTTACAAGATTAACACGGTAAAAACAATTATTTGTTCGCTAAAAATTATAGCAAAGATGTGTCTTAGCTGAACTTTTCCTTAATAAATGAACGCAATTGTCAAATCAGCTGGATTTAAGTATTTTCGCCACGTGCACGCGCACGGGTGGGACGGCTTTATTTCTTAAAAATTTAGCTAAATAAACGCTTAAAACATGTTTCTTAGCTGACATTATAGCACAAGGGTTCCTGAGCTTAACCGTTCCTTAATAAATTCACGAAATGGTCAAATCTGCTGGATTTAAATTGTTTCGCTTTGACGTCTTCCAGACCGTCACGTGCACGGCGAAAATAAATTATAAATAAATCGAATTTTTGCTCAAAAATTTCATACAGGTAACAGTTTGTAAATGACCACCAAGTGATTACTTTCTGTAAGTTTAAAGAAAATCTGTCCGGTAGTTCATGAGTTATTTAGACAAATACTGTAGTAGCCGTTTACGGTAGCTAACCGCTAACAAACAACGAAGCTAAAAGATCTGATTTTATCTCAAACATCTCATAAAGCTAGTCACTTGTAAATGTCCATACAGTGATTACTTTCTGTAAGTTTGATAAAAATCTGTCCTGTGGTTCTTGACTTATTTTGCTAACAAACACAGCTAACAGTAGTTACCTCCAGAGCAGGAGGCCGGCAGCGATGGAGTCAGTCCGACCAGAGGAGGCTGCCGTCGGACACATGAGGTGGGAACGGTCGGTGGACCCTGGCGGACAAAAGTGGTACTGCACCATTTTTTGCCAAAATGAAAAACGGTCATATCTGAGCCAAAAATTGGTCTAAAAATATGGGAAAAATCCATGAACAAGTCTCACCTCTCTATAGGTCGCAGGGCATGCAAATTAGGCAAAAAGGTGCGACTTATAGACCGGAAAATACGGTACACATCTTTTCATCATAACTACAGACGTGAAGTCAGGTGTACAACCTCAACTTAAATAATGCTGGACATTGTGTCAAAGGATTTGCACAACTCCTAAACCCACATTTTATTCATCACAATGGAATGCCACAAACATCAAACTGCACAACAATACTGGTTGTTGGAGGTTTTCCAGGACCTGACGAGTGTATGGATGAGATCTAAAGCCCTGATTGGTCTCTGCAGGTTCAGACCAGATCTTTGTAGAGAGGTAGTAGAGTGCTGTTTGAATGTGTGTGTTGGAGGTAAAGCTCACATTGTGTTGTAAAGAGTTTTGAGTATTTTCATTAGACAGAAGCTTTATACTGTAAGTACAGTCCAGTGGTGCTTGAAAGTATGTGAACCTCTGGGATTATCATCAATTTGAAGGTGAAATTAGAGTCAGGTGTTTTCAATCAATGGATGATGATCAGGTGTGAGTGATCACCCTGTTTGATTAAAGAACAGGATCTGGTCTTCACTACATGTTGGTGGAAGTGGATCATGGCAGGAACAAAGGAGATTTCTGAAGAGCTCAGAAAAAGAGTTGTTGATGCTCATCAGGCTGGAGAAGGTCACAAAACATCTGTAAAGAGTTTGGACTCCACCAATCCACAGTCAGACACATTGTGTACAAATGGAGGAGGTTCAAGAGCATTGTTCCCTCCCCAGGAGTGGTGGAGCAACAAACATCACTCCAAGAGCAAGGTGTGGAGAACTCATGAGGTCACACAGGACCCAGGGTAACAAAGTTCAATAATTCTCATTGGGTCATCTGGACAGTTTATTTTTTATAGAGATGTTTCACCTCCATCCAGAGGCTTCATCAGTCAGAGGAGTTACACTTCTAACAGCTGAAGGTGTGGGGGAACCACAGCAGATACTGAAAGCAGAGGTTCACATACTTTTACCATCAGAATATGACATATTGGATCTTCAGTTAATAAATGACCAAGTCTCAGCGGGTTCGCGCCCCGGCCACTACACACCTTGGGGTGTCTATGAGTGCACACCTAATTCTCCAGCTCCCCGAGCGCTGACTACGGCTGCTCGCTGCACCACCTGGTGGTGGTTGGGTTAAAGGCAGAAGACCAATTTCGTCTGTCAAGTATGGGAAACATACACAGATGACAAATGTGACAAATTATTATTATTATTAATTATTATTATTAACTGAGGCTGAAACTACAAATCATCTTTACTTTGATGCAACTTTGTGTTTTTTGAGCTTTTTGTTCCTCTGGCTGAGAAGAGATGAGTCAGAACTCGATGAGTCAGAAAGCCTTGCCACACTCACGTGTTGAACAGAAAGCTTGGTGGAGATGACGAGGAGTTCAGGTATCATTTCAGCAAAAAGCACAACTGGCTGGAGGACAAGTGAAAGTGCTGAGTCACACTTTTACGCAACACAGGAAAAAACCTGCTGGAAACAACAACAGAGTTCTGTCACGTCATCCTGGATCAGCTTCTTCCCAAGCTGCCTGTGAGGTGGTCACATGACGATGAGGTGGTCACATGACGTGAGGTGGTCACATGACGTGAGGTGGTCACATGACGTGAGGTGGTCACATGACGAGAACAAGTTCATGACCAACAGATGTTTCAGGGAGTGAGCTGCAGGACAAACTTCAGCTTCTCATCCTCTGCTTTGAGGAACACCAGCTGTGGAGGTGCAGATGTTTCTGTGAAGAGGTTTTTATAATCTCTTCTTCATTTACATCCATCCATCCATCATTCATCCATCCATCATCCATGTATCATCCATGCAGCCATCCATCCATCCATCATCCATGTACAGGTGGTCCCCGACTTACGAGCGAGTTCCGTTACTACGAGGTTCTCGTAAGATGAAAATCTCGTAAGTCCGTACATGTATAAAAAAATAATTTCTTACTTTGAGCGCAGTTTCTCTCGTCTCTTAGCTCTGCCGCGTTACGTCCGAGGTCCCCAGCTTTCTGCAGCACCACGCAGTCCAAACTGTTTAAAGGAAGGACTGTTAGTACGCTAACTTCATACATTTGGAGCCAGAAAAATATTTAATAAACTTACCGAAAGCCGTTTCTCCGCGGTGTTCGTTCATTCAAACAAGCTGCCGCGTTACCTGTTGTTAGCCCCCGCCAGATTAAACCTGCTCTCGTTAGCGCTCGTTAGCGTGTAGCACATCCAAAAAAGGCTGTCGGAGCTGCTTCTCCACGTTAGCTGGTGTCCATTCGACATCTTAGGCGAGCTCCCGGACATTGAGGCGAGCTCCCGGCCGTCGGTTCGGTTCTGGTCCGCTTAGCATTTAGCCTAGCCTTAGCTTAGCCCATGAGCTAATGTTGTCGCGCGGCGCTTTGGAAGCGATCACTGAGCGATCTGCTGCTGCTGCTGCTCCAGTCCAGACACATCCACAAAGTTCACCGAGAGTTTCCAGCTATTTTATCCGTATGAGGCAACCTCTGATCGGACGCACGGTCCTCAAAAGCCAGTAGCTCCCGGACGCACATGGTCCCTTCGCCGGCGGTCTGCTCGTTTTATTTCTGCCGGCTGCGCGTTGGGAGCGATCGCTAAAAATTGAACTAAAACGTAAAAATAACAATTATACTTTATTTATAAAGCCATTTAAATCAACCACAGCTGCAACAAAGTGCTGTACACATGAAATTAAGAACATTTAAACAAAAGATGAGATGAAATCAGGAATCAGATGAGGGGCTGGCCTCAGGGTTGAGGTGGGTTGTGGCTGCGGTTTGTGACGTCACAAACCGCAGGAAGTGAGAACGAAGGGTTTCTATCACAGACAAATAAACCTACTTAGAGTAAATAAACCACTGGGTGCATTTCTTTGGCCTTGGGACTGTTTTTTTATGAAGTAAATATCCAAAGTTGAGTAAAAAAAACATTTAAAAGGTGAATTTTGAATCTGTGGTCCCCTTTAAATATGATAACCTCGTAAAGTCGGATCCTCGTAATTCCAGACGCTCGTAAATCGGGGACTACCTGTATCCATCAATGCAGCCAGCCAGCCATCCATCCAGCCATCCATGCATTCATCCATCCTCTTCCTCTGGTTCTGGACTCAGGTCTTTGGGAGCAGCATCTTGAGCAGGGAGGTCCAGACATCTCTGTCCACAGTCTCTTCCAGCTCTTCTGGGAGGACTCCAAGGTGTTCCCAGGACACACTGAAGAGACATGGTCTCTTCAGTGTGTCCTGGGTCTCCTCCCAGTTGGACATGTCTGAAGCACCTCTCTAGTAAATCAGGAAGCATCTTCACCAGATGAACCACCTCAACTGTCTCCTCCTGATGTGGAGGAGCAGTGGTTCTCCTCTGAGTCTCTCCTGATAACTGAACATCTGTCTCTGAGGGAGAGTCCAGCTGCAGAGGAAACTCATTTCAACCTCCTGGATCCACAATCTCATTCTTTCAGTCTCTACCAGAGTTCATGACCAGAGGTGAGGGGAGGAAGGTAGACCGACCAGTGAACAGAGAGTTTTGTCTTACAGCTCAGCTCCCTCTTCACCACAACGGACCGGCACAGAGTCCGCAATACTTAAGATGCTGCACCAATCCATCTGTCAATCTCTCGCTCCATTCTTCCATCACTCGTGAACAAAACCCAGAGATACTTGAACTCCTCCACTTGAGGCAGAACCTCGACCTGAAGAGAACAATCAGACTGAGGACCACGACCTCGGATCTGGAGGTGCTGGTTCTAATCCCAGCTGCTTCACACTCGGCTGTGCACTGCTCCAGTGAGAGATGAACATCACGACATGACGACGCCAACAGGACCGCATCATCTGCAAAGAGCAGAGAACGTTTTCATTTAAAATTCCCTGTAAATTTAAATGTCATTGCCTCTTCATATGAACAGTGGACGCATTACTGCATTAATGAAACTCCACACACAGATGCAGCATCACATGGTGGAGGTCACCCCAGCTCCAAGGTCAAGGTCACATGTTCTAAAAAGATTGTTGTTGTTGTGAGTCGTATGAAGCGGTGTTCTTCTTCTGTTTAGTCTTGATGATGTTCAGGTTTACATGAACAGGAAGAGAACTCTGAAGGACACGGTGACCTTGCTGTGTGTTTCCAGGCGTCCTGTTCGGATGGGAAGCTCTTCAACCACCTGGAGACGGTGTGGCGCTTCAGCCCGGGCCTCCCTGGTTACCCTCGGACCTGCACCGTGGACTTTGCTGTGAGTACACGCAGCTCGTGTCCTCCCGGACGTGTCTCCGCTCTAACTTTGTCTCCGTCCCCGTCCTCAGATCTCCTTCGAGTTCCGCTCCCTGATCCACTCGCAGCTCGCTCACGTCTTCTTCGACCAGGTGGTGAAGCAGATGGTCTCTGCGTTCGAGCGCCGCGCCTCCATGGTCCACGGGGCCGAGACGCCCATCCCCCGCGAGCTCATGTTTCACGAGGTCCACCACACGTAGCGCCGGCCTGGACCCAGCAGCGCCAACGCCAAAGAGACACGAGACCCCTCCTCCTGTGCCTTCCCCACAACCACGAAAGTTTTCAAAGCCGATCCGTCGGCCGATTGTCGCCTCGGTGCTGA
Source organism: Garcialebias charrua (assembly GCA_038048925.1). Lineage (NCBI taxonomy): Eukaryota > Metazoa > Chordata > Actinopteri > Cyprinodontiformes > Rivulidae > Garcialebias > Garcialebias charrua. The sequence continues at coordinate 58,380 of JBBPBX010003205.1, read as the reverse complement.
ACCCAGGGCCCGTCTGGACCTGGAGCCGTCTGACGTCTCGTCTGTCAACGCAGTCAGCCGTGAAGCAGAGCTGACCAACGATGTGCACGACTCGGATTGTTGGAATATTTGCACAAAGATTCTGGAAGAGTCCAAACGTCTGCTGTCACGTGTGACGCAGCGTCAGAGCGTCCAGCTGAAACCAGAAAATATGAAGTTTTTTAAAAAAAGTTTTCTATTCACTAACAAACTTTTAAAGGTCAAATCTGAGGAGAAAGTTTTCTGGTTCCAGCGAGGGTCTGACGCTCGTCTTCGCTGAACCGCCCCGGCTGTTGGAAGAAGTTGACGGCAACTTTTTTCGGGGCATTTGTATCTTTATTGTTTAGGGAAGTAGGCTCAGTTTTTATTTTCTTCACTGACTAAACCTTTTTCTAATCTCTGGCTCTATTTATCTCTGGAGTTTCAAAAGTATAAATCTTTTGATGGTAAGCTAACAAGAGGAGCGCGGCGCTCTGTTGTAACTAACGTGATCTCAGGAGGTTCGTAACGTAGAAGATGAAATATTATTAACCTTGAAAACAATCAAAACAAACTGATCTGAAGCTGAGGTGCAGCTGACCCCTGACCCCCCGACCTCACGTCAGGCTCTGTCCGTTTACAGGAAGAGGAGCGTTCAGAGCCCCGCCCCCTACAGCGAACAGGGAACGTAACATTTCAGGTCGTAAGAATAAATTCATGCTCATCCAGGTAGAAACATCTCGCGTCAGTTCCTCTGGACGGATTTTAAAAAAAGTTGAAACGTTTCGTCTTTAGCAATAACAACAGTGTAAGAGTTAAAGGTGGGCTGACATGATTTTTGAACTTTGCATAAATTGTTACAACATATTTTATCATTCAACTATGTTCGTTGTTGCAAACAAAATGATAATTTAATGAAAATTCGTTTAAAAAGTGAGTTTAAAATTTGCGCAGTGTTTCTTCACGGGACATCCGGTACTTCCGCTTGCTAATTTTGTGACGTCATCGCAGGAACGTCTCCTAGAACGCCCCTTTTACATAACAATAGCGCACAATATAGAAACCGACGAATTTAGCGATCTAAGTTTAGATTTGAGCGATTTTGATATTGGAACACCCAAATGCGACCCAACGTAACGACATTTTTCAAGTTATACAAAAAATAATAGGCGAATGTGCAGAAAATGAATCTGCGTTCTATACGCAGCCGCAGACTGAAATCCTGTGCTGACGTCACAGATGTTGCATTCGCGTGTAATCGGATTTCCCGTGAATAAACACGGCGCGAATTTTAAACTCACTTTTTAAATGAATTTTCATTAAATTATCATTTTGTTTGCAACAACGAACATAGTTGAATGATAAAAGATATATATGTTGTAACAATTTATGAAAAGTTCAAACATGATGTCACCCCACCTTTAATAACTAGCAATAACTGCATTGTAAGAGGGGGACAGTTGGACACGGAGGTACAACTTTCTCCTCCAGAGAACCTGTCCATCATTAAAAAGGGGCGGAGCCTCTGTGTCCAACTGTCCCCCTCCTACAATGCTGCTAGTATCACTCAGCCCCCTGTGAGTAACAAGCAGCCGGCCCTGATGGTCCTCCTCCATCATGTGATCAGCTGGTTCTGGATGTCGACTACAAACGGGTTGATCCACCATGAGAAGGTGCTGAGTTTGTTGCAGCTCCTCAGACTGAAGAAGAAGTCCTCTGGATTAAAGACAAAACGTTTCAGCAACAAGAACCCGTCCAGACGACGTGACTGAACTTTGATAAATCTCATTTTTCTCTCAGGCGTTCTGTGTGAGAGCTGAAGATCTTTGTTTGGGTTCAGTGACGTCCAGATGTTGGACGAGCTGAAGATCTTTGTTTGGGTTCAGTGACGTCCAGATGTTGGACGAGCTGAAGATCTTTGTTTGGGTTCAGTGGCGTCCAGATGTTGGACGAGCTGAAGATCTTTGTTTGGGTTCAGTGACGTCCAGATGTTGGACGACTTGTCCGTTGAGGGACCGACGCCTGAAGAAGTCCAACCTGCATGTTCACAGACGATACGTTGCACCTGCTGCACAGAGACTCAGATTTTATTTAGTTTAACCTGTGACCCC